>JAHRHZ010000060.1:9741574-9763793 GCA_024137785.1 Ginglymostoma cirratum | reverse complement strand
CACTCCCACACACACTGACTCTCACTGGGGTACAGTCCCACACACACTAACACCTGAAGACGGAGCAGCGGTCAGAAAACTTGTGTTTTCAAATGAACTTGTTGGACTATAACCTGGAGTCATGTGATTTCTGACCTCGTCCAATCCACTGGCACCTCTATATCGTGGGGTATTTTCCCACACGCACTGACCTTTGTCAGGGAACAGTCCGACACACACTTCCCCTTGTTGGGGTACAGTTTGCTGAAATTAATCATTAAGTGTTAGTTGGTGGTAAATTTTTAACTCTATCATAGCTCTGAACGAAGGAGTGGAGTTTGTCTGTAAACTGGATTTATTGCTGTTCGAGGTCAGTGGGACAGTTTTACATAGGAACTCCATCTGCCAAGGTTAATGTTGATTGCTCAAACCCAATAAGCCCTCATGCACTCTGGTGTACCCGGATTTTAATTGATCCACCTCTGGTGGCCGTGCCTTCAGCTGCCTGAGTGTCACACTCTGGAATTCAATCCCTAAACCTCTCTATCTACCTCGCTGCATTCTCTAATACATTGCTTAACAAGATTTCGGTCACCTATCCTAATGTTGGCTTGTATGGATTTGTGTAAAATAGTGTTTGAGTCTTCAGTTGTGGACTGTCTTTGGGGATTTTACAGAATCAAAGATGCGATATAAATGCGAGCATTGTTGTTGCTCTCTCATCTCTCTACGTCACTCGTGTCCTTCAGATTTGGTGTCTTGCAAATAAACCTCTCCATGACGGATTGTGCTTAATGTTGAGCAGTGTGTAGTGAACATAGAGAGACAATTTATAATACAGGGTACAATTCAAAACAGAGTGCAGGAACAGAGCGATCCAAGATGGGGTTAGGGGTGGGGGTTTGTCCGCACACAAAAGTTTCAGGTGGCAGCACATGTCGAGGCCATGAATTAAAAGGCATAAAATTCAAAAACACAGAAGTTCTGGTAAATCTTCTCCTGTTCTGAGCACCACACTTCAGGAAGGCATTGGAGAGAGTTCAGGGAGGTTCGTGGAGAATGGTACCAGGGTTTTCAGTTGTGTGGGTGTATTGGAGCAGCAGGGCTCATCCTCATTGGAGAAAGGGAGGCTGAGAGGAGATTCAGTCAAGGGGCTTAGATTCAGAAGGGGCCAGGACGAAGCAGATGAGGAAAAATTGTCCCCTTTCAAGAAAGGATTGAGACTGAGAAGACATCAAGATGAGGTGAAAGGCAAGGGGATCAAAGACATGATGATTTTGCTCATGCAGTGAGTGGTTAGGGTTAGTGTTAGTGTTAATGTTAATGTTAGGGTTAGGGTTAGGGTTAGTGTTGGGTTTGGGTTATTGTTAGGGTTAGGGTTAGGGTTATTGTTAGGGTTAATGTTAGGGTTAGTGTAAGGGTTTGGGTTCTTGATAGGGTTAGTGTTAGAGTTAGGGTTAGGGTTAGAGTTAGTGTTAGGGTTAGGGTTAGTGTTAGGGTTAGTGTTAGGGTTAGGGTTAGTGTTAGGGTTAGGATTGATGTTAGAGTTAGGGTTAGGGTTAGTGTTAGGGCTAGTGTTCGGGTTAAGGTTTGTGTTAGGGTTAGGGTTAGTGTTAGTGTTAGTGTTAGAGTTAGTGTTCGGGTTAAGTTTTGTGTTAGGGTTAGGGTTAGGGTTAGGGTTAGTGTTAGTGTTAGAGTTAGGGTTAGGGTTAGGGTTAGGGTTAGTGTTAACGTTAGGGTCATGGTTAGGGTGAGGGTTAGGGTCAGGGTTGGGGTGGGGTTTAGGGTTAGGATTGATGTTAGGGTTAGTGTTAGGGTTAGGGTTAGGATTGATGTTAGAGTTAGGGTTAGTGTTCCTGTTAGAGTTAGTGTTAGGGTTAGGGTTAGTGTTAGGGTTAGTGTTCGGGTTAGTGTTTGGGTTAGTGTTCGCGTTCGGGTTAGTGTTAGCGTTAGGGTTAGGATTGATGTTAGAGTTAGGGTTAGAGTTAGTGTTAGGGTTAAGGTTAGTGTTAGAGTTAGGGTTAGTGTTAGGGTTAGGGTTAGTGTTAGGGTTAGTGTTAGGGTTAGGGTTAGTGTTAGAGTTAGGGTTACGGTTAGGGTTTGGGTTAGGGTTTGGGTTAGTGTTAGGGTTAGTGTTCGCGTTAGGGTTAGGGTTCGTGTTAGGGTTAGTGTTCGGGTTAGGATCAGGGTTTGGGTTAGGTTAGGGTTAGGGTTAGGGTTAGGGTTTGGGTTAGTGTTCGGGTTAGTGTTCGCGTTAGGGTTAGGGTTAGGGTTAGGGTTAGGGTTAGGGTTAGGGTTAGGGTTAGGGTTCGTGTTAGGGTTAGTGTTCGGGTTAGGATCAGGGTTTGGGTTAGGTTCAGGGTTCGAGTGAGCGTTAAGGTTAGGTTCAGGGTTAAGGTTAGGGTCAGGGTCAGGGTTAGGGTTAGGGTCAGCGTTCGGGTGAGGGCTAGGGTCAGGGTTAGGGTTGGCATCAATGTTAGGATGACGTTTAAGGCGAGGGTCAGGGTTAGTGTGAGGGTTAGGGTTAGTGTTTGGGTTTGGGTGAGGGTTAGGGTGAGGGTTAGGGTTAGGGTTAATGTTAAGGTTCGAGTCAGGGTCAGGGTTCAGGTTAGGTTCAGGGTTAGGGTGAGGTTAGGGTTAAAGTTAGATTTAGGATCAAGTTAGGGTCAGAATTAGGATTAGGATGGGTGTTAGAGTTGCGATGACGGGTCGGTTTAGGGCCAGAGTTAGGTTTAGTGTTAGGCTTAGCGTTGGGGTTAGGATCAGGGTTCGGGTTCGGGTTTGGATCAGGACCTAGACTCTGCAGCATGAGAGTGTGCTGGAGTGTATCAGATAGGCAGCTGAAGAGAAGAAAAATTGTAGGGAAAGAAACCAAGAAAATAAAGGAGGAGTAAGCCATCTGGCCCTTCGAGCCTGCTCTACCATTCAATATGATAATGGCTGACCATCAAACTCAGTCCCCTGTTCCCACTTTCTCCACCATGCCCTCTGCCCCCTGTATCCCTAAGAACTAGATCTAACTTCTTCTTGAAAACATTATGTTTTGGCCTGAAAAGATCCAGGGAAGAGGACAGCTTAACTTGCTTATATATGGAACTGGCATGGACATGATGGGCCAAATGGCTATCTCCTATGTTGTAATCTTTCTCTGATTCTGTAACCTTCAGTAGTGAAAGGAGATCAACCTTAGTTGACCGATAGCAAGAGTGGTTCCTGGAAAGAGAGACTTCAGTGATGAAGTTACATTGAAGAAATTGGGATTGATCTCCTTGGAGAGGAGAACGCTGACAGTAGATTTGATCGAAGTTTTCAAAATCATGACCAGTCTGGACAGAGTAGGTAGGGAGAAGCTGTACCTGCTTGTAAAAGGAACAAGAATGAGAAAGTAGAGATTTAAAGTGGTATGCAAATGAAGTGAGGGTAATGTGAGAGAATACTCATTACCCAGCGAGTAGTTAGGGTCTGGAATATGCTCCCTAAAAGTGTGTTGGAGGCTGATTCTTTTGAGGCATTCAAGAAGGACATAGAGTCATAGAGACGTACAGCATGGAAATGGACCCTTTGGTCCAAGTTGTCCATGCTGACCAGATATCCTAAATAAATCTAGTCCCATTTGCCAGAATTTGACACATATTCCTCTAAACCCTTCCTAAATATATACCCATCCAAATGCCTTTTAAATGTTGTCATTGTACCAGCCTCCACCACTTCCTACGGCAGTTCATTCCACACATGTACCACCCTCCATGTGAAAATGTTGCCCCTTAGGTCCCTTTTGTATCTTTCCCCTCTCACCTTAAACCTATGCCCCTCTAATTTTGGTCTCTCCCGCCCCTGGGGAAAAGACCTCAGCTATTCACCCCATCCATGCCCCTCATGATTTTATAAACCTCCATAAGGTCACCCCTCAGCCTCCCATGCTCCAGGAAAAATAGCCCCAGCCTATTTGGCTTCTGCCTACAGCTCAAGCCCTCCAGCCCTGACAACATCCTTGTAAATCTTTTCTGAACCCTTTCAAGTTTCACAACATCTCGGACAGTTGTTGAGGTAGAAATGGTGTATAAGGGATGAGGGGCAATACAGGACAACAGTAGGGGATTATTCGGACAGTGCAGACAATGTGATGGAAATTACCCCACTCTTTTCCGTAACAATTCTGTGATTCTGTCTTTAGATGGGAAGTCCAACTTGGCACAGACTGGGAGTGGGGGTATGGTGTTAAGGGTGGGGGTGGGAGGAGTGGGGCTGAAGTTTGACATCACTGAGCTGAGCAGTCAAATCTGCTGTGGTGCCAAAGTAATACTGGACAATTGCCAAGTGTTAGTTAAAATAATAGCATCATTCCTGCCAGCCCTCCTCTCATTCATTCCATATTCACTTGGTGTCTCTTGCTTTCTCTGAATAGGTTGATTTATTTTCTTTCAAGCTTATTTCAATCAGAAAGCAGATTGTAAGACAGAACCTCTATTTAATTCTCCTCTCTTATACAGAACCCTTTCGTGAATGCTTTTTCTCTCCCTCTCCTTTAATTCTCTTGCAGTCTCTTTCCATTTCGCTGATATTAATTGATTTCTACCAACCAACCACCACCCCCCACCTCCCCATATACCCCTCAGAGGGTGCCATGTCCAGCTACAGAATGAATTATGCCGCAAAATCACAGTTGGAATGTAGAGGTTCAGATTTTCAATGTGCCAGGGAAAATAGAAGGTGTTAAATTCAGGCCAGAAAAGGCAGAGATATTGTAATGGCCCAGGCTATTGGAAGATTATCAGAAAGAATAAATCAATTTTTATTAATTCCACACATGGTGGAGATATCCATATTCAAAGTCAGGCTCCTGCAGAAACTTGGCTGCATCTACTGATCTGCAAAGAAATTATCTGGACGTGATTCTCAAAGTAATAAAGAAAATTTAACGCAAATAAAGGAATTTTATCAAAGAGTTCTGGGGCATTATATATAGAATAACAGATACCCAGGAGTGACCTTCAGACTGGAATGTAATCGAGGGACTCAGTGTTTATATATAGAATGACAGATCCCCGGGAGTGAGTTACAGACTGGAATCTAATTGAGGGCTCGGGGTTTTTCTACAAAATAACAGATCCTGGGAGGGAGTTACAGATTGAAATCTAATTGAAGGGCTCGGGGTTTATAGATAGAATAACAGATCCCTGGGAGTGAGTTACAGACTGGATTTTAATTGAGGGGCTCAGCGTTTATAAAAAGAATAACATATACTCAGGAGTGAGTTACAGACTGGAATCTAATTGAGGGGTTCGGGTAGCTCGATATACAGGATAACAGATACCTGGGTGTGAAATGCAGACTGGAATCCAATCTTGGGGAATAGGGGATTGTATCGAGAATAACAGATACCCGAGAGCGAGTTTCCGACAATTGATGTGAAGGATTGGTAAGAGGTGCAATACGGTATTGTCGGATCGTGATCCTTGCCTGTGAATTAATAGCAAGCTGCAGTGTAATGTGGTGGAGAGTCTGGCATTGTGCCGTCCAGTTCAGTTTGTTGTGACGGACCAGGCTAGATCCAGCACTGTGGAGAAACACAACATCAGAACAATATCAAGGACCAACGTATTGTTGTCTCTTAGCAAGAGAGTTTGTGTCAGGAATGTAGGTGGAACTTGAATGATTCGGTAAATTACAAATTAGGAGAAGTCGGTTAAAGCAAATTTTACAGAGTTCTCTCAACATTGCCATTAATAATGCAACAGGATTTTCAAATGAACATTTTCTGCCTTCGGTTCTGAGGCTCTCTCAGTAAGAAGCAAACAGTGCAGTCAGATCCTCATCAATATAAACTGCAGATCCGCAGGGAGTCACTGTCACTCCAGTCTGCGCCCTCGAGGAAGAGGACTTCAGCCACAGGCTGCCACCTCTACATAATCAGTCAGTACCGAGAGAGTGCTGCACTGTCAGAGGGTCAGGACTGAGGGAGTGCTGCACTGTCAGAGGGTCAGGACTGAGGGAGTGCTGCACTGTCAGAGGGTCAGTACTGAGGGAGTGCTGCACTGTCAGACGGTCAGTACTGAGGGAGTGCTGCACTGTCAGAGGGTCAGTACTGAGGGAGTGCTGCACTGTCAGAGGGTCAGTACTGAGGGAGTGCTGCACTGTCAGAGGGTCAGTGCTGAGGGAGTGCTGCACTGTCAGAGGATCAGTACTGAGGGAGTGCCGCACTGTCAGAGGGTCAGTACTGAGGGAGTGCTGCACTGTCAGAGGGTCAGTACTGAGGGAGTGCCGCACTGTCGGAGGGTCAGTACTGAGGGAGTGCCCCACTGTCATTGAATGTTATAAAATATACTACTGAGCCTCACTCCACCTGTGCAATGCATTTCTTTCTTTTACAGTTCATTCAGTTTCTGATGTCTTGCAGGAGTGGAATAGCCAGCCCAGCATCAACTGTTCCTTTGATAATAGTAAAATGCTGCAGATGCTGGAAATCTGAAATAAAGTCAGAAAAATCTGGAGGATCTCTGCAGGTCTCGCAGAATCTGTGGGGAGAGAAACAGAGTACATTTTTGAGTTCCAGTATAATGACTGTTCTCATTATACATAAATGATCTGGATGAAGGAACTGGGAGCATTGTTGCTAAATTTGCAGACAACACAAAGTTGGGTGAAGGGACAGGTAGTGTGAGGTGGGGAGGCTGCAGAAGGACTTAGAAATACTTGGAGAGTTGGCACAAAAGTGGCAGATGGAATACAATGGGAAGTGTGAAGCTTGCATTTTGCTAGGAAGAATAGAGGCATAGACTATTTTCTAAATAGTTAACGACTTCAGAAATCTGAAGCACAAAGGGACTTGGGAGTCCTAGTTTAGGATTCTCTCAAAGTTAACATGCAGGTTTGGTTGGCAGTTAGGAAGGCAAATGCAATGTTAGGATTCATTTCAAGAGGGCTATAATACGACAGCAGAGATGTTCTTCTGAATAAAAACCAAAAGAACTGCGGACGCTGTAAATCAGAAACATTAACTCTGTTTTTTCCTTCACAGGTGCTGCCAGACCTGCTGAGCTTTTCCAGCAACTTGGGTTTTTGTTCCTGATATACTTTTGACACTGTGTAGGGCTCTGATCTCACCACACTTGGAACATTGTGACAGTTTTGTGCCCTATATCTAAGGAAGGATGTGCTGGCATTAGAGGGAGTCCAGAGGAGGTTTACAAGAATGATCCCAGGGATGAAGGGTTTGTCATACAAGGACTGGTTGTGGACTCTGGGTCTGTACTCGATGGAGTCTGCATGGGGACAGTAAGGCCTGCAAGATGTTGGAAGCCAGCGTCAATAGACGTGAAGCTGGAAAAGCACAGCAGGGCAGACAGCATCCCAGGAGCAGGAAAGTCAATGTTTCGGGCCGAACCCTTTGTCAGGACTGGGCAGGGGACGGAGTCCAGAAGTAAATAGAGGGAGGGGTGCGGGGCGAGGGTAAGGGTAGGTGGGATGGTGATAGGTGGATGCAGGTAGAGGGCAGTAGGGATTGGTCAGTGGGAAGGGTGGAGCGGGTAGGTGAGTAGGAGGATGGACAGATTAGGTCAGGTCACGGAGGCGAGGAGGAGGTGGGTGGCTGGACATGGGATAAGGCGGGGGGCAGAGGGATTTTGAAGCTGGTGAAGTCAATATTTAGGCCATTGGGCTGTAAGCTCCCAGGGCAAAATATCAGGTGTTGTTCCTCCAGTTTACATTTGGCCTCATTCTGATAGTGGAGGAGACCGTGGACATGTCACCAGGGGAGTGGGAAGGAGAATTAAAATGGATGGCAACTGGAAGGTGGGTTGGTTGTTGTGTGCAGATAGCAGATGCTCCATGAACTGGTCCCTGAGTCTGCGTTTGGTTCTCTCCTGCATAGAGGAGATCACATCAGGAGCAATGGGTACAGAAGATGAGGTTAGATGAAGTGCAGGCGAATCTCTGCCGGATCTGAAAGGATTGTTTGGGGCCTTGGATGGAGGTGAGAGGGGTGGTGTAGGGACAGGTGTTGCACCTTTTACAGTGTCCAGAAAAATGTGATTTAAATTTACAAAACACTGTGAGGCCTGGATAGAGTGGACGTGGAGGAGATGTTTCCACTAGGAGGAGAGACTAGGACCTGAAGGCACAGCCTCAGAGTGAAGGGACAACACTTTACAACTGAGAGGAGGAAGAATTTCTTCAGCCAGAGGGTGGTGATTCTGTGGAGCCCATTCCTGCAGAGAGCTGTGGAGGGCAAATCATGGAATACGTAGGAGAAGGAAATAGATAGATTCCTAGACATTAAAAGCATCAAGAGTCATAAAGTCTTAGAGTAATAGAGTTGTACAACAAGGAAACAGACCCTTCGGCCCAAGTTGTCCATGCTGACCAGATATCCTAAACTAATCTAGCCCCATTTGTCAGCATTTGGCCCACATCCCTCTAAACCCTTCCTATCCATACACCCATCCAGATGCCTTTTAAACGTTGTAATTGTACCAGCCTTCACCACTTCCTCTGGTAGCTCACTCCATACATGCACCACCCTCTGCATGAAAACATTGCCCCTTAGGTCCCTTTTAAATCTTTCCCCTCTCACCTTAAATTTATGCCCTCTAGTTTTGGACTCTTGTTTGCCTGGGGAAAAGACCTTGGCTATTCACACTATCCATGCCCCTCATGATTTTATAAACCTCTATAAGGTCATCCCTCAGCCTCCGACGTTCCAGGGAAAATAGCCCCAGCCTATTCAGCCTCTCACTATCACTCAAACCGTCCAACCCTGGCAACATCCTTGTAAATGTTTTCTGAACCCGAGGGGAGAGAGTAGGAGAATGGCATTGAGATAGAGGATCAGCCTCAATCATATTGAACGGCAGATCAGGTGTAATGGGCCGAATGGCCTACTTCCACTCTCCTTTTCTGTGTTTGTTTTCCACTCAGAGATTCTTTTCATCTGAGCCAGGACACGTCCTTGCTGCTATCAGCAACCAGAATAGTTCCAATGCCCTCCACTTGCCCCCTAATCATTCTGTAATACTCACCGTCTGTTCCCCTTTATCACCAAAGCAATTCACCCCCAACCTCGAACCCTTACCACTTTCCTGCTTGTGTCCTCCTTCCCCAGCCTCGCTCCCCACCCTTTCCATCTCCAGTATCCTACCACCCCATCCCCACCCCCACCTTCCAACCCCCACCCTCTCCATCCTAATTAACCCAGCACCCTCGCCTTCACCACATCTTGCACCCCACCCTCCCAGCGAACCCTCTCCACCCTCGCACATTCCCAAGAACCCAACCCCTCCCATACCCCTTTCACACTGAGCCCACCTTTGGCAATGTCTGCATGTTACCAGTTCTCTGCGACAAGCTGCTGGATCAATCCTATTTATCTCCAACAGCTCATTCACCCTGTTGCAAACACACCATGCATTTGGATCAAACACCTTTTAGTTTTAGCATCAAACTGTTGCTTCCTAATTTGATCTTACTTGTTGATATGCTATTAATGTTAAATGCCCCAGATGCTATGAAGATATGTATCAGTTGATGATCTCATTCAATGAGGGCATAGCCTGGAGAGTTTGAATGGCCCCCCACCGTGGTCCTGTTCGTATGGAACTGGTTTGAATTCAGGCTGGTATTTTACTCTTCCCTGCTGTGCCTCCCTGTTTTGGTAGTGGTGAGGGTGAAGGCCTTTGTCAGAAAAAAAGCCAATAAAAGAGATGTTGGGAGTTAAACTTATCTAAATTGGCCATCTGAGTGCAGTGTAGCGCACTCAGCAACCTGCTGCAAGATCACATTGGCAATTTTGTTCCAGCTATTTCTTGACTAATGGAAAATGGCAAGTCTCCAGATTGTGACCGATAGTGTCAAAGCAGGCATAGTTTCAATTTATTGTACCTGAGGCTGGTTTTTATTTAAAATCCTTTTCCTTTTGCTCTCGAAGCTGCATGAGGTAAGAATGAGAAGGCATGGATTTAGAGTACTAACAAGAGAAGTAAAAACATTTCATTTTAATGTAGCAAGTTGTTGGCGCATAGAATGGACTGCCTGAGAGTGTGGTGGATGCAGTTCAACTCCAACATTCAAAAGGCAATTAGACTGTTTGATGGAAAGGAAGAAGATGAAGGGTTCGGGAAAATGACAAGGTAATGGTGCCAAGTGAATCGCTTATTCAGAAGCTGTTGAAGTGGCATAAAGCGGAGAGAACAAAGAACAAAGACAGAGAAAATTACAGCACAGGAACAGACCATTCGGCCCTCCAAGCCTGCGCCGATCCAGATCCTCTTTCTAAACCTGGCGCCTATTTTCCAAGGATCTGTATCCCTCTGGTCCCTGCCCATTCGTGTATCTGTCCAGATACATCTTAAATGACGATATCGTGCCCGCCTCTACCACCTCCGCTGGCAACACGTTCCAGGCACCCACCACCCTCTGCGTAAACAACTTTCCACGCCTATCTCCCTTAAACTTTTCCCCTTTCACCTTGGAATCATGACCCCGAGCAATTGAGTCCCCCACTCTGGGAAAAAGCTTCTTGCTATCCACCCTGTCTATACCTCTCATGATTTTGTAGACCTCAATCAGGTCCCCCCTCGACCTCTGTCTTTCGAATGTAAATAATCCTAATCTACTCAACTCTCTTCATAGCTAGCGCCCTCCATACCAGGCAACATCCTGGTGAACCTCCTCTGCACCTTCTCCAAAGCATCCACATCCTTTTGGTAATGTGGCGACCAGAACTGTACGCAGTATTCCAAATGTGGTTGAACCAAAGTCCTATACGACTGTAACATGACCTGCCAACTCTTGTACTCAATACCCCGTCCGATGAATGAAAGCATGCCGTATGCCTTCTTGATCACTCGTATCGACCTGCATTGCCACCTTCAGGGTACAATGGACCTGAACACCCAGATCTCTCTGTGTATCAATTTTGCCCAGGGCTTTTCCATTTACCGTATAGTTCGCTCTTGAATTGGATCTTCCAAAATGCATCACCTCGCATTTGCCTGGATTGAATTCCATCTGCCATTTCTCCGCCCGACTCTCCAACCTATCTATATTCTGCTGCATTCTCCGACAGTCCCCTTCACTATCTGCTACTCCACCAATCTTAGTGTCATCTGCAAACTTGCTAATCAGACCATCTATACCTTCCTCCAGATCATTTATGTATATCACAAACAACATGGTCCCAAACACGGATCCCTGCGGAACACCACTGGTCACAGTTCTCCATTTTGAGAAGCTCCCTTCCACTACAACTCTCTGTCTCCTGTTACCCAGCCAACTGACCAATTCCCCCTCCACTGACACCCTCACCCGCTTAGCCGAACTCGTCCTCACCTTCAACAACTTCTCTTTCAATTCCTCCCACTTCCTACGGACAAAGGGGGTGGCCATGGGTACCCGCATGGGCCCCAGCTATGCCTGCCTCTTTGTAGGTTACGTGGAACAATCCGTCTTCCGTACCTACACTGGCGCTAAACCCCACCTCTTCCTCCGTTACATTGATGACTTTATCGGCGCCGCCTCGTGCTCCCACGAGGAGCTCGAACAGTTCATCCACTTCATCAACACCTTCCACCCCAACCTGAAGTTCACCTGGACCATCTCCAACACTTCTCTCTCCTTCCTGGACCTCTCTGTCTCCATCTCGGGTAACCACCTAGAAACCGATGTCCATTTCAAGCCCACTGACTCCCACAGCTACCTGGAATACACCTCCTCCCACCCACCTTCCTGTAAAAATGCCATCCCCTATTCCCAATTCCTTCGCCTCCGCCGCATCTGCTCCCAGGATGAGACATTCCACTCCCGTACATCTCAGATGTCCTCATTCTTCAAGGACCTCAACTTCCCCCCCCCCGCAGTGGACGAGAACGCCCTCGACCATGTCTCCCGCATTTCCTGCAACTCATCCCTCACACCCCGTCCCCGCAATAACAACCAAAAAAGAATCCCCCTCGTCCTCATGTACCACCCCACCAACCTCCGGATCCAATACATCATCCTCCGACACTTCCGCCATCTGCAATCCGACCCCACCACCAAAGACATTTTCCCCTCCCCACCTTTGTCTGCTTTCCGGAGGGACCACTCCCTCCGCGACTCCCTTGTCCGCTCCACACTCCCCTCCAGCCCCACCACACCCGGCACTTTTCCCTGCAACCACAGGAAGTGCTACACCTGCCCCCACACCTCCTCCCTCACCCCAAATCAGGCCCCAAGAAGACTTTCCACATCAAGCAGATGTTCACCTGCACATCTGCCAATGTGGTATACTGCATCCGCTGTACCCGTTGTGGCCTCCTCTACATCGGGGAAACCAAGCGGAGGCTTGGGGACCGCTTTGCAGAACACCTGCGCTCAGTTCGCAACAAACAACTGCACCTCCCAGTCGCGAACCATTTCAACTCCCCCTCCCATTCCTCAGACGACATGTCCATCCTGGGCCTCCTGCAATGCCACAGTGATGCCACCCGAAGGCTGCAGGAACAGCAAATCATGTTCAGCCTGGGAACCCTGCAGCCCAATGGTATCAATGTGGATTTCACAAACTTCAAAATCTCCCCTCCCGCAACCGCATCCCAAAACCAGCCCAGCTCGTCCCCGCCTCCCTAACCTGTTCTTCTTCTCACCTATTCCCTCCTCCCACCTCATGCCCCACCCCCATCTCCTGTCTACGAACCTCATCCCACCCCCTTGACCTGTCCGTCCTCTCTGGACTGACCTATCTCCTCCCTACCCACCCCCCCTACACTCACCTTCACTGGCTCCATCCCCACCTCTTCGACTTGTCTGCCTCCTCTCCACCTATCCTCTCCTCTATCCATCCTCTATCCGCCTCCCCATCTTTCCCTATTTATTTCAGAACCCTCGTCCCCTCCCCCATTTCTGATGAAGGGTGTCGGTCCGAAATGTCAAGCTTTCCTGCTCCTATGATGCTGCTTGGCCTGCTGTGTTCATCCAGCTCCACACCTTGTTATCTCAGTTCTCTATCCATCTGGCTAGTACACCCTGGACCCCATGCGACTTCACTTTCTCCATCAGCCTACCATGGGGAACCTTATCAAACGCCTTACTGATGTCCATGTATATGACATCCACAGCCCTTCCTTCATCTCTCAACTTTGTCACTTCCTCAAAGAATTCTATCAAGTTGGTAAGACATGACCTTCGCTGCACAAAACCATGCTGCCTATCACTAATAAACCCATTTTCTTCCAAATGTAAATAGATCCTATCCCTCAGTATCTTCTCCAGCAGCTTCCCCACCACTGACATCAGGCTCACCGGTCTATAATTACCGGGATTATCCTTGCTACCCTTCTTAAACAAGGGGACAACATTAGGAATTCTCCAGTCCTCCGGGACCTCATCCGTGCTCAAGGAAATACCCAACACTTCCCCCCTCTTTATGCTGACTTGACCTAGATCAATCAAACGTCTATCCCTAACCTCAACATCTGTCATGTCCCTCTCCTCAGTGAATATCGACGCAAAGTACTCGTTAAGCATCTCACTCATTTTCTCCGACTCCTCGCATAATTCCCTTCGTTTGTCCTTGAGCAGGCCAACCCTTTCTCTGGTTACCCTCTTGCTCCTTAGGTATGAAGAAAAGGCTTTGGGATTTTCCTTAACCCTGTTTGCTAAAGATATTTCATGACCCCTTTTAACCCTCTTAATTCCTCATTTCAGATTGGTCCTACTTTCCCGAAATTCTTCCAAAGCTTCGTCTGTTTTCAGTCGCCTAGACTTTATGTATGCTTCCTTTTCCCTCTTTGCTAGTCTCACAATTTCACCTGTCATCCATGCTTCCCTAATCTTGCCCTTTCTGTCCCTCATATTCACAGGGACATGTCTGTCCTGCACTCTAATCAACTTCTCTTTAAAAGCCTCTCACATATCAAGCATGGATTTACCCTCAGACAGCTGCTCCCAATCCACACTCCCCAGCTCTTGCCGAATTTTGCTATAGTTGTCCTTCCTCCAATTCAGCACTTTTCCTTTAGGACCACTCTCGTCTTGGTCCATCAGTATTCTAAAACTTATGGAATTGTGATCACTATTCCCAAAGTAATCCCATCCTGAAACTTCAACCACCTGGCCAGGCTCTTTCCCCAACACCAGGTCCAGTATGGCCCCTTCCCGAGTTGGACTATTTACATCCCACTCTAGAAAACCCTCCTGCATGCTCCTTACAAATTCTGCTCCATCTAAACCCCTAACACTAAGTGGATCCCAGTCAATGTTGGGAAAATTAAAGCTCCCATCACCACCACCCTGTTGTTCCTACATCTTTCCATAATCTGTCTACATATTTGTACCTCTATCTCACGCTCGCTGTTGGGAGGCCTGTAGTACAGCCCCAACATTGTTACCGCACCCTTCCTATTTCTGAGCTCTGCTCATATTGCCTCACTGCTCGAGTCCTCCATAGTGCCCTCCTTCAGCACAGTTGTGATATCCTCTTTGACCAGTAATGCAACTCCTCCACCCCTTTTACCTCCCTCTGTATCCCGCCTGAAACATCTATATCCTGGGATATTTAGTTGCCAATCTTGCCCTTCCCTCAACCAAGTCTCAGTAATAGCAATAACCTCATACTCCCAGGTACCAATCCAAGCCCTAAGTTCATCTGCCTTACCTACTACACTTCTCGCATTAAAACAAATGCACCTCAGACCACCTGTCCCTCTGCGTTCATCATCTGCTCTCTGCCTCCTCTTCCCCTGAGTCACACTGACTTCATTATCTAGTTCCTTACAGGCTTATTACTACCACCTTACTGTCCACTAGCCTCCTCATTTGGTTCCCATCCCCCTGCCACATTAGTTTAAACCCTCCCCAACAGCGTTAGCAAAAGCACCCCCGAGGACATTGGTTCCAGTCCTGCCCAGGTGTAGACCGTCCGATTTGTAATAGTCCCACCTCCCCCAGAACCGGTCCCAATATCCCAAAAATCTGAACCCCTCCCCCCTGCACCATCTCTGAAGCCACTCATTTATCCCGCCTATTCTTTCATTTCTACTCTGACTAGCACGTGGCACTGGTAGAAACCCTAAGATTACTACCTCTGAGGTCCTACTTTTTAACTTGGCTCCTAACTCCCTAAATTCTGCTTGTCGGACCTCATCCCATTTTTTACCTGTATCATTGGTGCCTATATGCACCACGACAGCTGGCTGTTCACCCTCCCCCTTCAGAATGTCCTGCAGTCGATCTGTGACATCCCTGACCCGTGCACCTGGGAGGCAATGTACCATTTGGGAGTCTCGTTTTCGACCACAGAACCGCCTATCACCTCCCCATACAATTGAATCCCCAATGACTATAGCCCTTCCACTCTTTTTCCCGCCCTTCTGTACAGCAGAACCAGCCACGGTGCCATGAACCTGGCTCCTGCTGCCTTCCCCTGGTGAGCCATCTCCCCCAACAGTATCCAAAATGGTATACCTGTTTTGGAGGGAGATGACCGCCGGGGACACCTGCACTGCCCAAATATATCAGTTCAGTCACGTTCCGAGAGCACAATTCGACCGCTCCCACTCAGCTCTGCTGCCGAAATGAAGAACTTACCTCCCGGCAGGCCCCCCTCGCTCTCACCGCTCCTGCAGTTGCTGCTGCAAAAAAAAATGGAGCTGCTACAAAAAAAATGGAGGAGAGGGTTGGCTTTTGCGGAGAGATTGAGTAGCCTGGGACTATACGCATTGGAATTTAGAAGAATGAGGTGGGATGTTATAGAAACATATAAAATTCTGATGGGAATAGATAAGACAGAAGCAGGGAGGTTGTTTCCAATGGCAGGTGAAACTAGAACAAGGGGACATGGCCTTAAAACAAGGTGGAGCAGATTGAGGACTGAGTTGAGCAGGAACTTCTTCACCCAAAGGATTGTGAATCTGTGGAATTCCCTGCCCAGTGAAGCAGTTGAGGCTTCCTCGTTGAATGTTCCTAAGGCAAAGATAGATAGATTTTTGAACAGTGAAGGAATTAAGGGTTATGGTGAGTGGGTGGATCCATGAAAAGAACAGCCATGATCTTATAGAATGGCGGAGCAGGCTCAATGGACCAGATCACCTACTCCTGCTCCTGGCTCTGATGTTCATAAAGGAATTTTTTAAAAATTCATTCACAGGATAAGGGCATTGCTAGGAAGGCCAGCCTTTATTGCCCATCCCTAATTTCCAACAGCCTAATTGAGAGCCAATCACCTTGCTGTGGGTCTGGAGTCACATGCAGTCCAGACCAGGTAAGGATGGCAGATTTCCCTTGCTATAGAGCATTAGTGAATCAGATGGATTTTTACGATAATCAATAATACTTTCATCGGTATCGTTAGACTCATAATCCCAGGTTTGGTATTCAATTCAAATTCCTCCATCTACCGTGATTAGGATTCAAACCCCAGGTCCCCAGAAAATTCTCTGGGTCCATGGGTTAATAATCTACTGATATTACCAATAGACCATCGCCCCTACTTAATGTCTCTTTACTTGAATGTACTTTATTCAAAACAAAATTGATTAAACATACAATGACAGTGGAACCTTATAGCAGTCACAGATTCACAGAATCCCTACAGTGTGGAAACAGGCCCTTTGGCCCAACAAGTCCACACCGAACCTCAGAGCATCCCACCCAGACCCATCCCCCCAACACCCCACCTAACCTACACCTCCCTGAACACTGTGGGCAATGTAGCATGGCCAATCCACCTAACCTGCACATCTTTGGACTGTGGGAGGAAACTGGAGCACCTGGAGGAAACCCATGCAGACACAGGGAGAATGTGCAAACTCCACACAGACAGACACCCAAGGCTGGAATCGAACCTGGGTCTCTGGTGCTGTGAGGCAGCAGTGCTAACCACTGAACCACCGTGCCACCCACAGAGGTATGCTTACAAGGGGATCAATAGGAGAACTGAATATTCTGGGCTTTTCAGAAGGACAGGCAGGAAGGAAAGGGTGCTGGAGTAACATTCTTACAGTACAGGTGCAAACAATCCAGGAGCAAGTAATGAACTTGGATCATAAAATGTAAAATTCATATGGGTGGAGGTAAGGAATAACAAGAGGAAGTAGGCAGAGGTGGGAGTAATCTGTTGCCCCCCACTGCCCCTTCTGTTTAACAATAGCTGTATGATAGGTCAGAGAATGAATCAGGAGATAATGAGGGCATGTAACAAAGGCAGTATATTAATCATGGGTGCCTTTAATCTGCATGAATTTGGAATCCTCGGATCGGCTGACGCAGCTGCAAGTAGGCATTCACGGTGTGTACTCAGGATAGTTTCCTCGAGAAATATCTGGGGATCCAACCAGGAATCAGGTTGTTTTGGATCTAGTAATGGTTTAATAAATGATGTCAGAGTAAAAGATGCGTTTAGGAAAATTGACCATAACATGGTAGAATTTAGCAACCATAAGCCCCATAAGAATCCTGTGTGTTTCAATGAGATCACCTCTCATTCTTATAAACTTCTGTGACTAGAATCCCAACTTGCTTAAACTTTGCTCATAAGAAATTTGTTCCACACCAAGGATTATCTGAGTGAACCTTCTCTGAACTGCCTGCAATGAAATTTCTTTCATCAAGTCACAGAGATGGACAGCGTGGGAACAGACCCTTTGGTCCAACACGTCCATGCTGACCAGATATTCTAGATTAATCTAGTCCCATCTGCCAGCATTTGACCCATATCCCTATAAATCCTTTCTGTTCATGTACTCATCCAGATGCCTTTTAAATGTTGTAATTGTACCAGCCTCCACCACTTCCTCTGGCAGCTCATTCCATACTCGCACCACCCTCTGGGTGAAAAGGTTACCCTTTAGGTCCCTTTTAAATCGTTACCCTCTCACCTTAAACCTATATACTCTAGTTTTGGACTCCCCTACCCTGGGAAAAAGTCCTTGGTTAAACAAAGACGGAACTGAACCTTAGTTCATTTGGTAGGTACCATTGGGTTGTAAACTACCGCTGCCCAGACCCTGGTAGGTGACCGGGTAAAGAAGACGCACTTGTTTCGATAGAAAATCACGCTGTGGAAATAGAGATCCAGAGAAAATAGAGGCAAGAATGGGCCTACGAGCCTACTTCGCCATTCAATATGATCATGGCTGATCATCCAACTCAGCCCCCTGTTCCACTTTCTCCCTTTGATCCCTTCAGTCCTAAGAACTGTGTTTAACGCCTTGAAACCATTCAACATTTTGCCTTCAAAAACAGAAGTTGCTGGAAAAGCTCAGCAGAGCTGTGAAGAGAAAATCAGAGTTAACGTTTCGGGTCCGGTGACCCTTCCTCGGAACTGTTGGTAGCTAAGAAAAAGTCAGTTTATATGCAGAAAATAGGGAGGTGGGTGGGGTAGAGAGTAAACGATAGGCTAGAGCCCAAAGAGAGAGAAGAGCAGTTGGATAGACAAAGGAGTTGATAATGATCTGATGAGTATGGTGAATAACTGTTTATGGGGACTGTTAGTGACTAACAACAGCGGGTGTGTAATGGCAGGCTACATGGTAACAAGGCCTGGTGTGTGGGGTGGGGGGCTGGGACATGGGAAAGTTTAGGCTGTAAAATTATTGAACTCAATATTGAGTCCGGAGGGCTGTAGGGTCCCCAAGTGAAAAATCAGGTGTTGTTCCTGCAGCTTGCATTAGGCTTCACTGGAACACTGTAGCAAGCCGGAGACAGAGATTTTGGCCAGGGAACAGGGTGGTGCATTGAAGTAGCAGGCAACAGGTAGTTCAGGGTCTTTTTTGCGAGCAGAACATAGACGTTCCGCGAAGCGTTCATCCAGTCTACGCTTCATTTCCCCAATGTTGAAGAGACCACACTGTGAGCAGCGAATGCAGTAGACTAGATTGTGGGAAGGGCAGGTGAAGAGTTGCTTTACCTGGAAGGTATGTTTGGGCCCTTGAATAGCGGGGAAGGAGTAGGTAAATGGGCAGGTGTTACATCTTTGTTGGTTACAGGGGAAGGTGCCGTAGGGCTGTGGGGAGGTGTTGGAGGTGAAAGAAGTGTGGACCAGCATGTCCCGGGACAAGGGAGGGGAGGGGAATATGTATCTGGTGATGGCGTCTTGCTGGAGGTGGCGGAAATGACATCTGATGATCTTCTGGATGTGGATGCTGGTGGGATAGTAGGTAAGAACAAGGGGAACCCTATCGCTGTTGCGGGAGGGAAGAGAAGGGGTGAGGGTAGAAGTGTTGGGAGATGGGTCGGACCCGGTTGAGGGCCTTGTCGACAGTGGAGCTGGGGAATCCTCGGTTGAGGAAGAAGGTGGACATTTCGGAGGCTCCCTTGTCGAAGGTGGTCTCATCTAAACATATTTCTCCGTTGCATATGTTCAGATGAGGCCAACTTCAACAAGGGAGCCTCCAAATTTGACGCCAATCAAGTGAGCTGCTTTGTCCTGGATGATATCAAGCTTCTTGAGTGTTATTGGAGCAATGGGCAAGTGAGAATATTCCAATTCAGGCCAACACTTCCACCATAGAACACACTGATGGACAGCTGCACTGACAGAGACACCAATCAATCAAGAGTCCATCAGCCCTCCATGTGGACCTCACGTTTCTAATCTGTCTCTCTCTCACTCCCACAACAGCATCGGAGGCTGATGGGTCGCCTTATAGAGGTTTATTAAAACGTGAAGGGCATGGATAGGCAAAGTCTTTTCCCTGGAGCAGTCTAAAACTAGAGCACATAGGTTTAAGGTGAGAGGGGAAGGATTTAAAAGGGAATGAAATTGCAACTTTTTCCACACAGAGTTTATGGAATGAGCTGCCAGAGGAAGTGGTGGAGGCTGGTACAATTACAACATTTAAAAGGCATCTCGATGGGTATATGAATAGGAAGGGTTTAGAGGCATATGGGCCAAATGCTGGCAAATGGGACTAGATTAATTTAGGATATCTGGTTGGCATGGACAAGTTGGACCATGTTTCCTTGCTGTACATCTCCACAACTCTATGACTGTATTTGCCTCTCTCTCTCTCCTCCCCTCTCTCCCTATCTCTCTCACCATGTCTCTCTCCTTCTCTTTCTCCATAACTCTGTGCCTCTCTGCACCCCCCTTTCTCTCTCACTCACACCCCATTTCTCTCTCTCTCACCCCTTTTCCCTCCCTCACCCACTCTCTTTTTTTTCTGTCTCTTGCTTTCTCTCACCCACTCTCCCTCTCCCCCCTACAGATGTTGACTTGAAAAGTGTTTCTGGCTTTTTATAAAAAAAGTTTTTCAGACTTTCAGTACCGCAGTACTTTGCTGTCAGAGCAGCGACTGAGCTTGTTAATCCTTTCCTGATGTATAAAGCCATACAATTCTGAGATCATCCTTGCAAACCTTCTCTTTGTCTTGTGTTGTGCTTCTATGTCCTTTCTGTAGTGTGAACTACATGCTGTACTGTAAAGTGTGATCTGTAGTTCAAATCAGGTTTGACATAACTGAGATAGGCACATTTTTAATCATAAAGGGAATCCAGGAAGCTGGGGAAAATTCAGCCCCGATTGAGTTAAAATACAGTACTTGATTTTCATTTTGTCCTTGCTAATCTCTCGCACAGTTTCTAAGGATTGAAGTATTTGTACGCAGAGATCCTTGTTTCTGTTACCCACCTTGACCAGCATCTTTCAAGCAATAAGTGACCTCTACTCTTTCTCTTGAGAGGGTGTGCTGTTAGCTGCCGTTATAAACATACTGGGCTCTTGGAATGTAATGGGGTGTAGTGTTTCTGTTACGGTCTGGCCTAGAGTTCTGGCCATCAATTAAATGAGTTCAGCCTCTGTGGAAAATGACAGTGATAATTTTCTTTGTACAGTTCATTAAACTGTCTCTTCGCGTCTCCCTACCTCAGACAGTGCCCGCTTCAGGTCATGGTGACAAGTCTTTTATCAAATTTTTCTCATTGATAGGGAGCGTACAGCATAATATCTGACCATGAGGACAGCTGAGGAACACAAAACCACTACCACACAGTAGCTGAGGGTCTGCTCAGAGTAATAAGCAGGAGCTTGGACGTAGTCACCTTTGTGTTTTAAATAGTCCTTGAGTGTCTTTTGTGCTGTTAGAGCACACAGAAAGTTCCAGACACACAGTTATTATAAACTGATTTGTTGCCTCTTCGAGAGGGGACCTCAAGGGAACTGGAAATGAAAACGTGATGGGAAAGTGACAAGACGATCAAAGAGAGATAGCGGAAAACAAAAGCGATTGAATACTCTCAATTTTTCCTCATTGCACATAATCAATTCATGGGATATGTTAGTATTTTAAAAAAGACACATTGGTATGCAGACACTGGCATCATTGTTTAAAAAATATCCTCACTGGACATGGGCAGTATCAGCTGGGCCCAGCATTTCTTGCCCATCCCTAGTTGCCCCTTGAGAAGGTGGTGGTGAGCTGCCTTCTTGAACCGCTGCAGTCCACCTGCTGTAGGTTGACCCATAATATCATGAGGGAGGAAATTCCAGGATTTTGACCCAGCGACAGTGAAGGATTGGTGATATATTTCCAAGCCAGGATGGTGAGTGGCTTTTAGTTGAACATGCTGGTGCTGATGTTCCCATGTATCTGCTGCCCTTGTCCTTCTGGATGGAAGTGGTCATGGGTTTGGAAGCTGCTGTCTGAGGATCTTTGGTGAATTTCTGCCATGCATCTTGTAGATAGTACACACTGCTGCTACTGAGCGTCAGTGGCGGAGGGAGTGGATGTTTGTGGATGTGGTACCAATCAGGAATACTTTTAAAATGATTTTCCTCCTTTTAACTCCTCAGCAGCCTTGGGGGTTTGGACCCTTCCTTGTCTTGATTGACCCTTCACCGCCCTGCAGCCAGGATAGAGTTTTGTATTTCCAATATTGACAGGTATCGGTGACAGAGGTGCTTCTTTCATCTCTCTTGATGCTCAGATGCCTTGGAAAGATAGCTTGTGTTGATTTGTGGAAGATTGGAGTGGGGAGGATCCCATGATGAAGAATCAGTGAGTCAAACAAGCATCAAATGGCCAGGCTCAAAAAGTTTACTCAATGCACCCAGCATTTTCACTGCTGATGAAATCCTGTTTAGGCACACATTCTTGCCATATCTTTGATGAAAATTACTGTCTCTTATATTTGCATGAAACTACAAAGACCAATAACCTTTCCTTTCATTATCTTTGCACACAATCCTAATGCACAAACCCCTTCCCATTCGCTCCCATTGCACACAATCCCAATGAGCCAAACCCCTTCCCATTCTCTCCCATTGTAT
>JAHRHZ010000060.1:9731487-9741564 GCA_024137785.1 Ginglymostoma cirratum | reverse complement strand
TTCTCTCCCATTGTATAGAATCCCAATGAACCAAACCGCTTCCCATTCTCTCCCATTGTACGCAATCCCAATGGACCAAATCCCTTCCCATTCTCTCCCATTGTATGCAATCCCAATGGACCAAATCCCTTCCCATTCTCTCCCACAGGACCCCCATCCCAGAAACAAGTCCTGCATACTTCTGAGATAAAAGGTACTGCAGATCCTGCTCCTATGATGCTGCTTGGCCTGCTGTGTTCATCCAGCCCCACACCTTGTTATCCTGCATACTTCTGTTACACTCAGTCCAAGGCAATAACACCTTTGCCGAGGTAAGGAGACCTAAATTGTTCACAGTATTCCAGGTGTGGGTGAAGCAAACGCCTGTACAAATGAAGCAAGACTTCACAACTCCTGTTCTCAAATCCTGTTGCAGTAACAGCTAATATTCTGTCGGCCTTTCTCACAGCCACACCTACATATTAGCCTGCAGGTACAGTCTCCTTTCTGATGCTAATTTTCTTCAACTCCTCAGTCTCCTGTGGCTCTCTAGCGCTGGGAGATATCTATTATCTTCCTTCGTGAAAACAGACACAAAGTGATTGCTTAGTTTCTTTGCCAGCCCTGTGTTCTCCTAACCCTAACTCAGTCTGGAATGGACTGTTTCACATGTGTGAAAGCTTTTGCAGTCGTTTTTTAAGTTTTTGCTTGTTTGGTGGCTTTCATATTCTCTGCTCCCTTTCTTTATCAGTTTCTTGGACCTCCTCTGTTGTATTCGACAATTCTATTTTCAGTGACGTTATAAGCCGTGCATGCATGTGTGTGTGTTTGTGTGTTCGCGCGAGTGTGTGTACGCGAGAATGTTGGTATGCGCGAGAATGTGGTTGTGTATGTATGTGTGTGCGCATGTGTGTGTATGTGTGTATGTATGTGTGTGTGCGTGTGTGTGTATGTGTGTGTATGTGTGTATGTGTGTGTATGTATGTGCGCGTGTGTGTATGTGTGTGAGACTGGATGAACACAGCAGGTCAAACTTGACGTTTCGGGCCTAAATGAAGGGTTTAGGCCCGAAACGTCAAGTTTTCCTGCTCCTATGATGCTGCTTGGCCTGCTGTGTTCTTCCAGCCCCACGCCTTGTTATCTCGGATTCTCCAGCATCTGCAGTACCTTTTATCTCTGTGTATGTGTGTGCATGTGTATGTGTGTGTATGGTTATGTGTGTGCATGTGTGTGTGTATGTGCGTGTGTATCTGTGTGTATGTGTGTGTATGTGTGTGAGTGAGTGTGTGTGTGTATGTGCACGCGCGCGTATCTGTGTGTGTATGTCTGTGTGTGTGTCTGTGTGTGTGAGAGAGAGAGTGTGCGTGTGCGTGTGTGTGTGTGTGTGTGTAGGCATGCACACGAGAGACAGTAGGTCTGAATGGCCTGTCTCTGATGTAAATTTAATGTAAAGAATATTCCCAGAGGGCAGGCTGTTTGTTCCAGGCAAACCGAAGCGCAATGTGATAAATGAATCGGACATTGACCACTTGCCTCAGGGTCGAGCAGTTTGCATGCAGAAGGTGGGTGATGGGCAAGGAGTCCACCATTAGTGAGTTGGTCAAGTTTATCATATCCATCAGATGATTCATCAACACCGTTCATCTTCACTTGAAATGCGCTCCAGGTCTGTCATTTGTCTGAATCTGCCAAACTGTGTTTTCGGTCTGTTTCTGCTACTTGCAGAGCCAAGAGAGAGTGGGTGATTGTTTTTCTGATTGCTTTCTATCTCTGAGCAGCTCAGTTGAAGGGTCCGGGTCCATCCTGGGAAACAAAGAGCAAAATGACTGTTCAGAGTGTCTCAGAGCTTGTCACAATGAAGAAGAGTCGTATATGGTGGGAATAGTGAGATGACTGGTTTTGACTGGTGCAGACTCAACGGGCTGAAGGGCCTTTTTTTGTTCTGCGGACCCGTGTGACGGTATTAATTCATCCTCAGCCTGTAAGGTGTCACTGACAAATCAACATCTCATGCCCAGCCCTAGTTGCCCCTTGATAAGGTGGTGGTTGATGATCTCACTGAATCGACACAGTCCCAGGTGATGATTGTGCTCCCATGGAACGATTCGCAGTTTGATACAATGCTGAGGTGGCATTTAAACTCCCCGGCCTGTTAGTGCGGTAACAAAACTGTCACCACCCCCCGACCCCCCACCATACCACACCACCTCCAAACACGGTTCCACCAGACATCAGCTTTGAGAGATCTTGGCAATCTGTGCACCAAGCATGAGGTTAGGAAGGAGGGATTGAAAAGTAGGAAATATAGATGAAGTCAGACCCAGTGACTGGCCGATGACCAAGGTCTTGGTGGTGATGGGCTGGGGGAGTGCCAAGGATAAATGTTGAAATTGTGGAAGTGGCTCTATAATACAGTGAGAAACAGGAACAGGAATAGGCCATTCAGCCCATCAAGCCAACTCCACCATTCAATATGATCATGGCTGACCCCAACTCTTCATGCCCTGTTTCCTTTGTTTCCTGACAAATGAAGAACCTATATCAGTCGAAGGTCTCGGCCCCCACATCCCTGTGTGGCAAAGGTTTCCAAAGACTCTCAACTCTCTGAGCCTTAAATTGACAGCCCTTTATTCTGAGACTATGCCCTCTGGTCCTAAACTCTGCCGTTATGGGAAACATGCTCTCCATACGAGGGATGATCCTATTGAACCTTCTCGAAGGAGCCTCCAATGAAATGATGTCTTTCTTTTAAGGGGATCAAAACTGCTCTCAGTACTCCAGATGTGGTCTCACCAGGAACTTGTACAGTTGCAGTAAGACATCCATACTCTTATATTCCAAACTCCTTGAATCCAAATTGTTCATTCATCAATTGGAGCTTATTTTTTCAGGAATCAGTTAACTGACATTATGATTGATGTATTGATGAAATGACAGGCTCTATAAGATTTATATGTCCTGTTGGCTTGGCCACATTGGTGAAAAGTTAGATGAGGTAAGGAATTAAAAATTGATAAAGGAGTTGGCTTCTGTTCTTAGCAGGTCAAGCAGCATCATAGGAGCAGGATGCTGCTTGACCTGCTGTGTTCATCCAGCCCCATGCTTGTTATCTCGGATTCTCCAGCATCTGCAGTACCTTTTATCTCTGGCATCTGTTCTTTACGTCTAAGTTACATTTTCAACATTTTCAGAAACAGGTTGTGAAGATCTCCAGGTTGCATTAACAAGTTGCAGGAGCAATTGGTTTGGAAAGAAACAATGAAGATTTGGAATCACGACAGTGAAACAGGGACAGAAGCAGACTGAGCATGTTCTGAAAAATATGGAGAGCACCAGTGGGGATTGGCAGAAACAAGACCCTGTTTTATCCTTCAGAAATGGCAAAAGACTAGGTAACTGTCCACATAAACCACAAAGACCAACTGTTTCCATCACAGGGTCTCTAAAGTCTTTTCCCGAAGGTCAAAAAGAACAAAAGAACAATGAAACAGCTCCACAGAGGCTGGTAGCCTGTCACCAAGCCACCCTTTATTTACACGTGGAGAGTCCTTGACACTGATCCAGCTCCCTCAGAGCCAGCTCTCAGAGTGAGCAGAACCCCTGACACTCCTGTTTATATCTGTCAGCCAGGGCTCCCCGATAGGACCAGACTAACAGCCCCAATCAGGGAACTCCTATGCTATGAGGTCCATCTGGCTGATCATGTTACGATTGTTACAAACTAGAACCACAAGTAGGCCATTCAGCCCCGGGAGCCTGCTCTACCATTTAATATGATCATGGCTGATTTCATCAAGGCTTCAACTTCATTTGTTGATAAGTTCTGAGGAAGGATCACCAGACCCGAAACGTTAACTCTGTTTTCTCCTTTACAGATGCTGCGAGAGCTGCTGAGCTTTTCCAGCAACTTTGTTTTTATTCCTGACTTACAGCATCAGCAGTTCCTTTGGTTTTTATTCAACGTCATTTTCCTGCTCACTGTCTGTAACCCTTCAACCCACTGCTAATTAAACATCTGTCTGCCTCCTCCTCCGATTTACTCAATATCCCAACATCCACTGCACTCTGGGGGAGTGAATTCCCCAGGCTCATGACCCTTTGAGAGAAGTAATTCCTCCTCATCTCTGTGTTAAATCTGCCACCCTGTGTTGAAAAGCTATGACCTCTCATTCTAGATTGCCCCACATGAGGAAACATCCTCTCTATGTCTAATTTGTCAACCCCTTTAGCATCTTACAGACCTGAATTAGATCTCCTCTCATTGTTCAAAACTCCAGAGAGTATTGGTGTACACTGCTCAATGTCTCTTCATAAGAGAAACCCCTTATCTGTGGAATCAATCTGGTGAACCTCCTCCGAACTGCCTCCAATCATCCCTCATTGAGTAAGGGGACCATGAATGGACCAAAGGAAACTATCCCAGCCTCATCAGTGGAAATGTGCAAGGTCCATCTTTAAATTTAGATTTTCCATTCTCAGGATGATCATCTCAGCAGTCCTACTGAGTTTAGTTAGTGCTACCCAGGTACATACTGAAGGAATATGAATATTAATCTGTGATGCTGACACAGTTAAAGCAGATCAGAAACCGCAATGTTGTCGCTTTATAGGGAAAAGTGACTGGGGATCTCGTGATTCGGCTGTGCATCGAATGCTTAAAGATTCTGTATTTAATTATAGCTAAATGACCAGTAAGTGGAGTACATTGCAAATTCAATTGTAGATGTCAGAAATCAAACTGTATGAGGAGGAGAGGAGAGGGCTGTTGAACAAGGAGGGAAGAATAGATAACTATGAGACCGTTGAGCAGCAAGTGAAAGAGTTAAACGTTCAGATTAAATGTGGCAATGATAAATATTCACAATCATCCTCACCACACTCCAAGCACTTATCCACCCCACTCAAATCGCTGCAGAGGAGGCTTAAGATCCTGTCAACTTAAACACGATAAAAGGATACAATTAGATTCCAAGCACTGTAATCAAAATGAATGGGACTGTGTGTGTGTGTGTGTGTGTGTGTGTGTGTGTGTGTGCGCACGCGCGCGCGTGTCTGTATGTGTGTGTACACGTGTGTTTATGCATGTGTGTGAGAGAAGTTTGCCCTAGATAGGCTCCAAATGTGACATTTGGATGCAACGAATGATATAGGTCAGTGTCTCTAGGCAGATATGGCACAAAAATGGTCCTTTGACCATCTCCCTCTGTGTGTTCATCACGGTTCTCTCTCAATGTTCAGATCACTCTACTGTTTCACTTTAGCGTACAATTTCTGTTCCTCCACCCTGCATCCTCACATTGTTCAAATCAAGACTCATGCAATAGATAGGAACAACAGCAGTCCATTTGGCCCCTCAGGCCTGGTCATGGCTTATCTAATTGTGGCCTTAACTCTACTTTGCTGACGAGACTACTGGTCATTGGGAACATCCATCTTATGTTTACCTTGTCTAGCCCTGTTAGAATTTTATAGGTTACTAGGAGACTCCCCCCGTCATTCTTCTAAATTGTAGTGAACATAGTCCTAACTGATCCGAGATAAAACATTGTGGAGCTGGATGAGCACAGCAGGCCAAGCAGCATCAGAGGAGCAGGAAAGTTGACGTTTCGGATCGAAACCCTTCTTCAGAAATGGGGGAGGGGAAGGGGATTCTGAAATAAATAGGGAGAAAGGGGGAGGCAGACAGAAGATGGATAAAGGAGAAGATAGGTTGAGAGGAGACAGACAGGTCAAAGAGGCGGGGTTAGAGCCAGTGAAGGTGAATGTAGATGGGGATTTAGGTGGGGGATAGGTCAGTCCAGGGAGGACGAACAGGTCAAGGGGGCGGGATGAGGTTAGTGTGTGGGAGATGGGGGTAGGGCTTGAGGTGGGAGGAATGGTTAGGGAGGTGGGGACGAGCTGGGCTGGTTTTGGGATGTCATGGGGGGAGGGGAGATTTTGAAGCTTGTGAAGTCCACATTGATACCCTTGGGTTGCAGGGTTCCCAAGCGAAATATGAGATGCTGTTCCTGAAGCTTTCGGGTGGCATCATTGTGGCAATGCAGGAGGCCCAGGATGGACATGTTGTCCGAGGAGTGGGGGGGGCGAGTTGAAATGGTTCGCGACTGGGAGGTGTAGTTGTTTGTTGTGAAATGAGCGCAGGTGTTCCACAAAGCGGTCCCCAAGCCTCCGCTTGGTTTCCCCGACGTAGAGGAGGCCACAACGGGAACAGCGGATGCAGTATACCACATTGGCAGATGTGCAGGTGAACATCTGTTTGATGTGGAAGGTCTTCTTGGGGCCTGGGATGGAGGTAAGGGAGGAGGTGTGGGGGCAGGTGTAGCATTTGCTTCGGTTGCAGGGAAAAGTGCCAGGGGTGGTACAGCTGGAGGGGAGTGTGGAGCGGACAAGGGAGTCACGGAGAGAGTGGCCCCTCCGGAAAGCTGATAAGGGTGGGGAGGGGAAAATGTCTTTAGTAGTGGGATCAGATTGCAGATGACGGAAATGTCGGAGGATAATGCATTGGATTCGGAGGTTGGTGGGGTGGTATGTGAGGACGAGGGGGATTCTGTTTTGGTTGTTATAGCGGGTAGGGGGTGTGGGGGATGAGTTGCAGGAAATGCAGGAGACACGGTCGAGGGCATTTTCGATCACTGTGGAGGGGGAGTTGCGGTCCTTGAAAAATGAGGACATCTGGGATGTTCGGGAGTGGAATGCCTCATCTCGGGAGCAGATGCAGCGGAGGCGAAGGAATTGGGAATAGGGGATGGCCTTTTTACAGGAAGGTGGGTGGGAGGAGGTGTATTCTAGGTAGTTGTGGGAGTCAGTAGGCTTAAAATGGATATCGGTTTCTAGGTGGTTACCCGAGATGGAGACAGAGAGGTCCAGGAAGGAGAGAGAAGTGTTGGAAATGGTCCAGGTGAACTTAAGGTTGGAGTGGAAGGTGTTGATGAAGTGGATGAACTGTTCGAGCTCCTCGTGGGAGCACAAGGCGGCGCCGATACAGTCATCAATGTAACGGAGGAGGAGATGGGGGATAGGACCAGTGTCGTTTTGGAAGAGGGATTGTTCCACGTAACCTACAAAGAGGCAGGCATAGCTTGGGCCCATGCAGGTACCCATGGCCACCCCCTTTGTCTGTAGGAAGTGGGAGGAATTGAAAGAGAAGTTGTTGAGTGTGAGGACGAGTTCAGCTAAGCGGATGAGGGTGTCAGTGGAGGGGGACTGGTCGGGCCTGCGGGACAGGAAGAAGCCAGCTCATCCCCACCTCCCTAACCATTCCTCCCACCTCAAATCCTACCCCCATCTCCTACACACTAACCTCATCCCGCCCCCTTGACCTGTCCGTCCCCCCTGGACTGACCTATCCCCCACCTAAATCCCCACTTACATTCACCTTTACTGGCTCTAACCCCGCCTCTTTGACCTGTCTGTCTCCTCTCAACCTATCTTCTCCTTTATCCATCTTCTATCCGCCTCCCCCTTTCTCCCTATTTATTTCAGAATCCCCTTCCCCTCCCCCATTTCTGAAGAAGGGTCTCGACCCGAAACGTCAACTTTCCTGCTCCTCTGATGCTGCTTGGCCTGCTGTGCTCATCCAGCTCCACAATGTTTTATCTCAGATTCTCCAGCATCGGCAGTTCCTACTATCTCCCTAACTGATCCAGTCTGTTTTCATGTATCAGTCCTGCCATCCCGGGAATCAGCCTGGTAAACCTTTGTTACATTCCCTCCATCACCAGAACATCCTTCCTCGGATCAGGAGGCCAAAACTGTGCACAGTGCTCCAGGTGTGCTCTCACCAAGGCCCTGTATAATTGCAGCAAGACATCCCTGCCCCTGTACTCGAATCGTCTCACGATAAAGGCCAACATCCCATTTGCCTTCTTCACTGCCTGCTGCCCTTCCAGGCTTACTTTCAGTGACTGGAGTACAAGGAGAGGTCTCATTGTTCCTCCCCCTTTCCCAATCAATCTCCATTCAGATTATAATGTGCCTTTGGTTTTTTGCGACGAAAAAGGATATCCTCACATTTATCTACACTATACTGCATCTGCCATGCAAGTGCCCACTCAATCAGGCTGTCCAAATTACACTGAAGCATCTCTGCATCCCCCTCACAGCTCACCCTCCCACCTAGTTTTGTGTTGTCTGAAAACCTAGAGATATTACGTTTAGTTCCTACATCTAAATCATTAATGCACATTGTGAATAAGAACTTAAGAACATAAGAACTAGGAGCAGGAGTAGGCCGCCCGGCCCTTTGTGCTTGCTCCGCCATTCAATAAGATCATGGCTGATCATTTTGTGAATGCATATCCACTTACCCATGCTCTCACCGTAACCCTTAATTCCTTTATTGTTCAAAAAAAATCTGCCTTAGCTTTAAAAACATTTACTGAAGTAGCATCAACTACTTCACTGGGCAAGGAATTCTATAGATTAACAACCCTCTGGGTGAAGAAGTGCCTTCTCAATTCAGTCCTAAATCTGCTCCCTCTTATCTTGAGGCTATGCCCTCTTGTCCTAGCTTCACCTGCCAGTGGGAACATCCTCTCTACTTCTATCTTATCTATTCCCTTCATAATTTTATATGTTTCTATAAGATCCCCCCTCAATCTTCTGAATTCCAATGAATATAATCCCAATCTACTCAGTCTCTCCTCATAAGCCAACCCCCTCAACTCCGGAATCAACCTATTGAACCTCCTCTGCACCCCCTCCAGTGCCAGTATATCCTTTTTCAAGTAAGGAGACCAGGACTGCACACAGTACTCCAGGTGTGGCCTCACCAGCACCTTGTACAGCTGCAACATAACCTCTCTGCTTTTAAACTCCATCCCTTTAGCATTGGAGGACAAAATTCCATTTGACTTCCTAATTACTTGTTGTACCTGCAGACCAATCTTCTGTGATTCATGCACAAGGACACCCAGGTCCCTCTGCAGTGGACTTGAGGAACGTCGGATCAGCCATAATCCTGAGACTGAATAGTCTGTTCATGCCCCTGTTTCTTACTTCTGATATAGCTTCTCCCACAACTGCTATACATCATAAAGTGCTTTACCACCAACAATGGACACTTGAAGTGTAGTCACTGTTGAGAAAAATATGTGAACAAGTTTTACATTTCATGATGTAAAACAAAACCAGAAATCCAGATCAAATGACATTACACCAAATGCTAAATGTCCAATTTCCCTGTAATTCATTACCACAGAGGATTGTGGAGGCCAGGTCATTGAGAATACTTAAGACAGAGATAGATAGATTCTCGATTGTCAAAGGGATCCAGGGTTACAGGGGGGGAAGTAGGAGAATAGGGTTGAGAAATTTATCAGCCTTGATTGAATGGTGGAGCAGATTAGATGGGCCAAATGGCCTAATTTTTGCTCCTATGTCTTATGGCCTTATGTTGATTAGGCCGTAAGATAAAGGAGCAGAATTAGGCCATTCAGCCCATCAAGTCTGCTGTGCCATTTGATCAGAACTGATATATTTCTCAACCCCATTCTCCTGCCTTCTCCCCATAACCCTTGACCCCTTGACTAATCAAGAATCTTCTATCTCAGTCTTAAATACACTCAATGACGTGGCCTCCACAGCCCTCTGTGGCAATGAGTTCCACAGATTCACCACCCTCTGGCTGAAGAAATTCCTGCTTATCTCAGTTTTAAAGAGTTGCACCTCCAGTCTAAGGCTGTGCCCTCGGGTTCTAGTCTCTGCCACTGGTGGAAACATCTTCTCCATGTCCACTCTATCCAGGCCTCTCAGTATTCTGTAAGTTTCAATGAGGTTCCCCCTCATCCTTCTAAACTCCATGGAGTACAGATCCACAGTCTTCAACCGCTCCTCATATGACAAACTCTTCATCCCCGGGATCATTCTTGTAAACCTCCTCTGGGCCCCCTCTGAGGCCAGCACATCCTTACTCAGAAATGGGGCCCAGAACTGCTCACAATATTTGAATGTGGTCTGACCAGAGCGTGATACAGCCTCCGCATTGGGGCGGCGATGGCCAAGTGGTATTATCACTGGACTGTTCATCCAGAAACCCCGCTAATTTTCTGGGTACCCAGGTTTGAATCACACCATGGCAGATTTCATTACAATCTGGAA
>JAHRHZ010000060.1:9706501-9731387 GCA_024137785.1 Ginglymostoma cirratum | reverse complement strand
GAAATGATTGTCAGTAAATGATTGTCAGTTTTGAGACAGAAGATAAGGAGAAACTGTTTCCAGTGACACGCGGATTGACAACCAAGGGAGAAGGATTTAAAATCACCGGCAAAAGGACCGGATTGGGGAGATGAGGCATTTTCTGACTCAGTGAGTTATTGAGATCTGTCAGATCAGTGGAAGCACATTCAATTGTAACTTTCGAAAGGAGACTGGTGAAACAGTTAAGGCAAATTTGCAAGGTCATGGAAAGGGGTAGGTAGGATGGGAGTCTAGTATAGTCACGATGGGCAAAAAAGTCTCGTATGCTGTCGGATTCTCGGATTGGTACTGAAAAAAGGAAAGTTTTTTTTGTCTGTGCAGAGGTCAGATTTGCTGTTGCTCATCATGCAATGATTGAAATATTTATAAGGCATGGGGTTTGAGTTCAGGTTCAGTGTAATGAGACACACTGGGCCTCCAGCAGCCTTATTAATTTAGGCTTCACCTGAGATCACAGGCCGGGTTTTGGGACATCATGAGAAAAGGCAGCCAGGATTTAAAGCTGCCTGACCTGTGAACTCACCGTAAATACACATTAGTTCGAAAACTATAGATCCTCAATTCAGCGGGGTTATTAGAATGCAGGGAAGTACTCCGTGCACATGACAAACATTCGCAGAGACCCAGGCAAATGATTTACTCAGGCAAAATTGCTTTTCAGGAGATGCAACTCAAACAGGGACACGTCGCGCACAGTGATTACACTGTGGCTGCTGGAAAGGGCTGCAAAGCTTCAGGTCTCACACATGAACCAGAAACATAACCACACTTACTCTCTCCACAGAGTCTGCCAGGCCGGCTGGGTATCTCCAGAGTTGAACCACTTCCTACATGCACTGAAGTTAGAGGGAGAGCCTTACTCTGAATCTAACCCCGTGCTGTCCTTAACCGGGGAGTGTCTGATGGGGACAGTGTAGAGGGAACTTTACTCTGTATCTAACCCCACACTGTCCCTGTCCTGGGAGTGTTTGATGGGGGGCAGTGTAAAGGGAGCTTTACTCTGCATCTAACCCCGCGCTGTCCCTGTCCTGCAAGTGCTTGATGGGGGGCAGTGTAGAGAGAGCTGTACTCTGTGTCTAACCCCATGCTGTCCTTGTCCTGGCAGTGTTTGATGGGGGGCAATGTAGAGGAAGCTTTACTCGAAATCTAAGACTGTGCTGTCCCTGTCCTGGGAGTGTTCGATGGGGCGGGGTGGGAGCAGTGTAAAGGGAGCCTTACTCTGTATCTAACCCCACGCTGTCCCTGTCGTCGAAGTGTTTGATGAGGCGGGGCGAGAGCAGTGTAAAGGGAGCCTTACTCTGTATCTAACCCCACGCTGTCCCTGTCGTCGGAGTGTTTGATGAGGGACAGTGTAGACGGAGCTTTACTCTGTATCTAACCCCACGCTGTCCCTGTCCTGGAAGTGTTTGATGGGGGGGCAGTGTAAAGGGAGTTTTACTCTGTATCTAACCCCGTGCTGTCCCTGCCTTGGGAGTGTTTGATGGGGGACAGTGTAGAGAGAGCTATACTCTGTATCTAACCCCGTGCTGTCCCTGCCCTGGGAGTGTTTGATGGGGGACAGTGTAGAGGGAGCTGTATTCTGTATCTAACCCTGTGCTGTCCCTGGGAGTGTTTGATGAGGGACAGTGTAAAGGGAGCTTTACTCTGTATCTAACCCCGTGCTGTGCCTGTCCCTGGGAGTGTTTGATGAGGTACAGTGTGACACCGGGACATAGTTTGGTTTGAAGCAGTGATTGGTGTCTCTCTGAGTGGAATCACGTTGGTCTTTATTCCTGCTGCTCCTCAGTGACCAGCGACTAACAGAGGAGAGTGGAATGGTGTTTATTGTGGGGGACGTGATGATGGTCAGGGTGAGAACAATGTATGATACCTTTCCAGGTTGAATAGCCTGCAGTCACCACATCAACAACACTCAGTGAGAAACTAAGGTGGGAGAATGGCAATCACAGGCAATAGAAACTACTTTCAGCAGGGAATAGAATTAACTCCTTTTTCAAGGAAGGAATTAATGTTGACAGTTTAATTGTGTAACAGAAGGAGCTGGATGTCTGTGACTGTGTGTAATTATGACCGTTAAGATGCCTCAGATCCTTTGGAAAAAATAGCAGTGTGTTCGTTAAGAGATTGATCCTGGAGTAACCTCACAGCCTCGGTCACTGCAGCAGATGTTTCATTATAGATGGCTGGGAGAAGAAGGACACAATAATCAAGTGGAGTCAGACTGAAAAATAGGATCCATGACTGGATTCAACTTCCTTCGCTTCTTCTGCAAACTGGAGGCTGAGAAGCGAAATGATATGAGGGGGAAGCAAGGAAGAAACAGGGTAGAATGGAGAGAAAAATTCTCACTCCTGACGAGAGAATGAATCAGGGATTGATAAGGAGAGGGAGAGATTGAGGGAAACAATGGATAAGAAATAGGGTTGGGAAGAGAACAGAGCTGAGAGGGAGAAAGGGATTCGGAGAGAGAGAAGACAGCAGGAGAGAGGGAATGCAAAGGGAACAGAGGAGGTATACTGAGAGGAGAGTGACAAAAAGAAAGGAAGTTTGAGTGAACTGGGGAGAGAAAGCAATAGACAACACCTTTTTGATTTAATCCTTGATAAGAGTGTCATTGGAAAGGAGTACAGGAACTGACAGCACAAGTAGGCCATTCGACCTTGTGAGCATTTTCCATTATTCAATAAGAATATCGCTGAACTCCTTCCTCAGCACTATTTTCTCACACTATCCTCCTATCCCTCGATATTTTTAAGGTATGGAAATCTGTCAAACTCAGTGTGAGACAGAATCAGTACCTGAGTTACCTCGGGCTGGTATTTCTAGCCGTTGAGAAGGTGGTGATGCCTTTGTGTGTTGGTGCTCCCAGAGTGCAGTTTAATAGGAGGTTCCGGGAGCTCACTATCTGAAACAGTGGGAGAGGCAGGAACCATGACAACATTTAGATGACCCCATGAAACATCATAACATGCAAAGCAACGGGCCGTGTGCTGGGAAATGGGATGAGGGTAGATAGGTGTTTAATGATAGGTGCGCCTCGATGGGCTGAATGGCCTCTTTCTGTGCTGTGCTATGCTGTAGTGATGATATTGGATCAGTAGATTGTGCTCATGCCTTCATGACCTTTGTGAAGATTTTCTTTGCAAGATTCACCAAACACCAAAGGCAAACCTCACGGTGTCTTTTCCCCTCACAGGAGACATTTACAACCCATCGTATCCATGCTGGTCAACACATAACTCATTACATTCACAATGTAGTCTCCTCTACACTGGGGACATGAAGCGCAGACTGAGTGACTGCTTTGCAGAACACCTACATTCTGTCCATAAAAATAACCTTGAGCCTCCAGTTGCCTGCCACTTTAACACACCACCCTGTTCCCTGGCCAATATCTCTGTGTCAGGCTTGTTGGAGTGCAACATCAAAACTCAGCACAAGCTGGAAGAACAACACCTCATTTTCTGCCTGGAAACATTGCAGCTTTCAGGACTTAATATCAAGTTAATAATTTTAGAAGCTGAATACCTTCTCCCTTGCCCTTACTCAGCCCCACACCCTTGGATCTGTCAGCACATGAGTTACCCATATTTACCTACTTGTGGCTCCACTATCATTTATCCTGCTTCCCTTCTTCCCTTGCTCTCTATCAATTATCCTTTTGTCTGCCTACTATTTTCTTGCTCTCTCTCTCTTCTCTCTCTCTCTCCCTCTCTCTCTGTCTCTCCACCCTCCCCGCCGCCACCTAACCATTCACTCAATCCACCCTCCCCAACTGCATCCCCACCAATTCCTATCTTCAGCACGTATACGACGTTTTCTGAACCAGTGTTGATGGACTCAAAACATCGACTGTGTTTCTGTCTGCACAAATGCTGCCAGACTCGCTGAGTTTCTCCAGCACTTTCTGCTTTTGTTTGTTTCTGATTAGCTGACCCTATTTTCCAGTTTTTGGACTGTAGCTTTTGAGACTATTGGCAGGACAAGTGAATATCTAAATGCTGTTTAAACGTTGTCAGAGCTTCTGCCTCAGCCATCCTACTGGCAATGAGTTCGAGACTCCTCGAGGTGAAAAAAAATTCTCATCTCCCCTCTTAGCCTCTACTTCTTCCCTTAAATCTATGCCCCCTGGTACTTGGATGTTGGCAAAGGCCTCAACAAAGAGGCCATGGACTGAATAAAAAATGATGTTTGTCTTCATTCTGCCTCATTTTTTATAAATATATAGTTTGTGTAATTAAATGGTGCTGTTTTTGTGGTGACTTGTACACATTTTACTGTATTTTCACAAATACAAGTAGTAATAAATTTCTATCTATCTATCTATCTATCTATCTAACTATCTATCTATCCATCTATCCATCTATCTATCCATCCATCCTTCCATCTATCCATCTATCCATCTGTCTATCTATCTATCTATCATAAGACCATTAGACATAGGAGTGGAAGTAAGGCCATTCGGCCCATCGAGTCCACTCCGCCATTTAATCATGGCTGATGGGCATTTCAACTCCACTTACCCGCACTCTCCCCATAGCCCTTGATTCCTTGCTAGATCAAGAATTTATCAATCTCTGCCTTGAAGACATTCAACGTCCCGGCCTCCACTGCGCTCCGTGGCAGTGAATTCCACAGGCCCACCACTCTCTGGCTGAAGAAATGTCTCCTCATTTCAGTTCTAAATTGACCCCCTCTAATAATTCTAAGGCTGTGCCCACGGGTCCTAGTCTCCCCGCCTAACGGAAACAACTTCCCAGCGTCCACCCTTTCTAAGCCATGCATTATCTTGTAAGTTTCTATTAGATCTCCCCTCAACCTTCTAAACTCTAATGAGTACAATCCCAGGATCCTCAGCCTTTCATCATGTGTTAGGCCTACCATTCCAGGGATCATCCGTGTGAATCTCCGCTGGACACACTCCAGTGCCAGTATGTCCTTCCTGAGGTGTGGGGCCCAAAATTGGACACAGTATTCTATCCATCTATCTATCTATCTACCTATCTATTTGTCTATCCATCTATCTATCTATCCATCCATTCATCCATCTGTCTATCTATCTATTTATCTGTCTATCTATCTATTTATTAATCTATCTATCTACCCATCCATCTATCTATCTATCTATTTATCTATCTATCTATCTATCTATTGACCCTTCTGCTTATGGATAAAATACCTTCCTATTTATCCTGTTCATGTCCCTCATAATCGTATACAACTTAATCAGGTCCCTTCTTAACCTTCCCTACTCCAAGGAGAGCAGCCCTGCCTATCTGATCTGACTTTTAGCTCAGAGCCTCCAACGCAGGGAATCCTGGGAAATCTCTGCGCTCTGTCTCTCGTGTAGTCTTGTCCTTCCTTGATCAATATTGAGAACCCCACTTCCTCTTCTCCCCATCCCATGTTCTTCCCACCCCACTTACCTGAATGCGCTTTAACCAGGAACGTTAGAGCTGCCAATCCAGTCCATCTTTGCTTCAAGTCTCAGTCTCAGTCACAATTATGCCTTCATATTTCCCGCAGGCCTATCTGTGCCTTTAGATCATCTGCCTTATTCTTCAGGTAGTTTGAATTAAAATATATTCTATTTAGCCTTAATAAACTTACTCCTTTCTTATCTTACCATCCACCTCTGCCTTCCATCTCTGACATTAGCATTTTAACTTCTAATTCCATCTCAGCTCTTCTACCCTCGGAACTATTTGCCAGGATCCCACACCCTGCCAAATCTAGTTTAAATCCATCCAACAGCATCGGTAAACATCCCAATCAGGATGTTGGTCCCTTCCTGTTCAAATGTAACCCATCGACACTGTACTGATCCCACCACCCTCGGAAATAATCCCAATGCTTCAGGAATCTAAAGCCTTCTCTCCTGTGCTATCTCTCCACTGTACAACCACAATGTCTACAAGAGAAGTCTATAAAATTATGAGATGCATAGATAGGTTTGACAGTTAGAATCGTTTTCCCAGAGTTGAAATGTCTAAAACTAGAGGGCATGCATTTAAGGAGAGAGGGGGGAAACTTGAAAGGAGAGGTGAGGGGCAAATTATTTACACAGAGACTGGTAGGAGACTGGAATGCACTGCCAGGGTGGAGGCAGATACAATAGGGCCATTTAAGGGACTTTTAGATAAGCTCATGAATATGCAAGGAATGGAGGGATATGGACCAAGGACAGGCTGAAGGAATTGGTTTCATTTGGTGTCATGTTCAGCACAACTTATTGGGCTGAAGAGCCTGTTCCTGTGTTGTACTGTTCTACGTTCTAGTGTGCATTTATTTAGCATCTACATCTAGGTATCACCAAACAAGATTTGAAACTGGACTGTTTAAATGCAGCACTGAAATCTCAGTTAGGGATGTAGATTTTAAGAGGAAATGATTTACAAGGATGTTGCCAGGATTGCAGGATTTGAGCCACACGGAGAGGCTGAATCGGCTGGGACTATTTTCCCTGGAGCATCAGAGGCTGAGGGGTGACCTTATTGAGGTTTATTAAATCATGAGGGACATAGATAGGGTCTGTAGACAAGGTATTTTATCCAAGGTAGGGCAGTCCAAAACTAGAGACCATAGGTTTAAGGTGAGAGGGGAAAGATTTAAAAGGGACCTAAGGGGCAACTTTTTCACACAGAGGGTGGTGCGTGTATGGAATGAGCTGCCAGAGGAAGTGGTGGAGTCTGGTACAATTACAACATTTAAAAGGCATCTGGATGGGAACATGAATGGGAAGGGTTTAGAGGGATATGGGCCAAATGCTGGCAAATGGGACTAGATCAGTTTAGGATATCTGGTCAGCTTGGATGAGTTGGACCAAAGGGTGTGTTTCAGTGCTGTATATCTCTGTGAATCTATAAAATAGGAGACAGCATCATAGAATGGAATCAAAGAACAACACCATGTAACAGGAAAGCCTGTGAGTCCACTGCTGCCATTGCTGGCCTTCTGAGAGAGTGATTCAGCTCATCCCACTCATCCTGCCGTTCTTTGACAACTCTGAGAAAATATTCCCTCATCACATATTAATCTTTTGAAAGTCACTATTGAATTCACTTCCACTGCCTTTTTGAGCAGCTCTCTCCCAATGATCAAAGCTCACAGGACAAAAGCAATAGCACCAGGCACCTTCTGAACTCTGAGAGATTGCTGGACTTTGACTGGAGACTGTTAAGTTGCAGAGTGTATTCAGTTAAGCAGAGAAGGCAGGAGAATGGGGCTGAGAAACATTTCAACCATGATCGAATGGCAGAGCAGACTCAATGGGCTGAATAGCCTGATTCTGCTGCGATATTTTTTGTCCTTATATTCCCCAGAACTAACATTAATTAGCATGAACATCCAGCAATTATATGCATGTATCTATGAGAAAAACATTAAAGTCTTGTGACTTATTGTTTGAAAAAGTTAATTTAAAATCAACTCCTGCATAGATAAATCTGACTGAACTCCTGGAGGCTGGACAATTATCGGTCCAGGGTTTCTGACTGTTTATCCAGCTGATGAATTATAAGGGCAGCTATTCAGTGTTAAAGCAAAGCCTCATTGGAGAAGCAAGAGCATTAGATCCAGCCCCTTTCATTATTGCTAATAGATGTGGATTCAAATGAAGGATGAAAGGCCATAAATGTTGGTCCCTGTCAGGAGGAAGCAGCTGGATAGGAAAGTCATTGCTAATCATCTTCAAAGTGAGAATGCGACAGGGAATTGGCTCATTACCTGAAGTGGGAGGAAGGGGGTTGGGCAGTGATTAGGCCTTTGTTTCATTTCTTCAGATGTAAAAAGATGAAGAGACCTGGAGGTGAGAGGGCCATTTGAATTCCATTTATTCCAACTTCAATTGCTCTGTCTCTGTCTCTCTCTGTATGTGTTTGTGTTGGGAACGTTGGGTATGGCTGGCTTTTTGATGGGATGGTTGGAGCAGGGCGACTGGTGTTCACCTGGAGGGGAGACTATTATTCATTGTTAGCTGTTGATTAGCTGCTTGTGACATTGTACAGACTGTGTCTCTACACGTAGTCCCAGTGGATTGAATCACTGAGCAGATACTGGCTGTTCCATTGGCCACCTAATTTCCCCAAGGTATCTTACCCTTCAGCATTTACTAACCAATCATGACAGGTGCTATTCTGTACACCTCATGGACGTTCCACTGTTTATCTGCTCCGCCATTGTGACCATGTCTTCAACTGACTGGGCCCTCCATAGATCTCTTTATCAGTCTCTCCTCCTTTGTGTTTCTCCTTAATGTCCTTGTCTTTGATCAATCTTTAGGTCACTTATCTTAACATCCCCTGAGTGGACTGGGTGAAATGTTTTGTTTGCTAACCATCTTGTGAAGGCACCTTCAAATGTTTTTACTGTTTTACAGGTGCTATACAAACATGACATTTTGATTACTTCTGTGCCCCTGAGGATTATTTGGCCCGGAAATGCTTGAGATCACAGTGGGTCAGACACAATCCTTGGACAGAAAGCAAGCTAATGTTTCGAGTCTAGATGACTCTTCATCGCAACAATGATGTAGGATCATCTAGACTCTAGTTATTAGCTTGCTCTCTCTCTCTCTCTCTCTCTCTCGCCCCCTCCCTCCATGGATGCTATCTGACCCACTGTGATCTCCAGCATTTGCTGTTTTCAGTGCAGATTCCAGCATCTGCAGTAATTTGTTCCTAGGATTGTTTGGTCTTTCTCTCGTGAGGTCTTTGTTGTTTTCCAGTAGGTTCTGAGTGTTCTACTCTGTAATGTTCTAGCCTTGATCTCAGCCTGGCAAAATTGGAAAGCCTAATTTCAGCCTTGTTTTGCAGAGTATGTGTACTAACATGGTACTTGTGTATCATGTCCTGATTTGAGCACGGAGGAACACAAGGAGAATGCTGTTTGAATAAAGCATATGGGCTCGGATTAATGTATGAAGGTGTAGGCCTGACCAATACAGCCTCTCCACTGTAACAAAAATTAGCAATGGGCCCAACAATTGCCAAACCATTCCCCCACCCTCCAGACATCTGAACACGATACTCAATGTTTTGTCAGAGATGGGATTGGTGTTAGCTCAGGCATTGTTTATCATTCATGTAGGCAGTTGGCATCAGCTCCCTTCACTTTTGTGTGACTTTGGGAGCCCATGGTAGTGAAATCCAAAGCGTGCAGAGCAGACCTAGTAAGAACAGGTCTGAACTTTGAATAGCTAGGCTACCCAATTGTGGAGATAAAATATCCCTTCGAGTATGGTCCTGACACAACTTTGGCAGAGGTCAGGTCACCTTTGGGGAGTTGGGGTGCCCTGTGGAATAGATAGAAGTAGGCCTGAATGTATGTAAAAAGTTGCTAAATGAACCATAGAAATGTAAAAATGTAGAAAATCCATGCAAGAGTAGGCCATTCGGGGCCCCTCGAACCTTCCATTCATTATGATCATGGCTGATCATCCAACTCAGTTCCCTATTCCCACTTTCTTCCCATACACTTTGATCACTTTAGCCTGAAGTACTATATCTAATGCCTTCCTGAAAACATTCAATGTTTTAGCCTCAACTGCTTTCTGTGGCAGAAAATTCCACAGGCTGGGTGAAGAAAGTTTTTCTCACCTCGTTCCTAAAGCCCTTACTTTTATCCTTAAATTGTGACCGTGGTTCCTGAACTCCCCTGTCATCAGAAAAATCCTTTTTGTGTTTAGCCCGTCTAGTCTTGTTAGAGTTTTATAGGTTTTAATGAGATCTCCCCTTGTTCTTGTCAACTCCAGTGATATATGGGCCTACTCATCACCTGCTGAGCTCGTTCAAATTGTCAACAGACCTGTCAAAATCAACTGACAAAACTTTCAAAAGCAGCTGTCAGTGTGGGCTGTCACATTGTGAAGGCGTTTAGAAGCCCTGCCCTTTAAATTTTCAGAAAAAGAAAATCTTCTGAATGACCTTACTTACTATGATCTACCTGTATTGCTCGCAAACAAAGCTTTTCACGATACTTAGGTACACATGACTACGATAAATCAAATCAAATCAAAAATTTGAAAGAAGTTATTGCTTGCTAGTTCTCTGTCTGTTGACATAAGCCTGAGAGATTTCATGACTGAAACAGTGCTCCATATTGGATTTCATAGCCATCCATTATCACAGCAGGGTGTCTCCAATTTCACAGTTTGCATAACAGTTTCAAATAGTTACAGACTGTTTGAAGTGGGACTACAAATAAATTCCACTGTTTGCTGTTTTAAAAGATTATACACTTGAATGAACTGTTTGTCATTATGAGACACTATGTACTTGAAGGAATGCAAATAAGCAAATGGCGTTTAGAAAGAAGAATGTATTTTCAGTGAAGCACTCTCCACATGACACAGAATTTTATTTTAAATAACTACTTATCTCAGCTCTGCATGCATTCTGAGATCTGCCCGTGGGAGGGAAGTCTCCTGAACCTGCTCACCCAACTCTGGGATCACATCCAGGCTATTAAGAGCAAAGCCAAGGAACGACTGGTGAGTTTTTAATCTATCACTGGTTCAGGCACAGGTCCAGTCTGGGCTCCTTAATTTGGGGACAGTGTCCAATCCACGAGGAAGTGTTTTTCCAGGAAGCGTACAGGGATAAGCTTGTTTATTTGTGACAAGGCTGGAGAAGCTGGAGTTGATTGTTTTCGAGTAAAGTGAGTTAGAATGAGATTGAAGAGAGGGGTTTTGATGGAGTAGCCCAAGAGAAATTGGTGATCCTGGCAGGAAGATTGATAGCCCTATTTAGAGACTTGGTGGCAAAGTGGTAATGTCATTAAGCTTGTAATCAAGGGATAGAATGGATAATGATTCTAGAACTAGGGGGCATAGTCTGAGAATTAGGGCCAGACCATTCAGGAGAGATGTTAGGAAGCACTTCTACACACAAAAGTGATACAGGTTTGCAACTCTTTTTTATTTACTTGTGGGGTGTTGGCATCGCTAGCTAGCTTTCACTTATTGACCATCCCTAGTTGCCCTTGAGAATTTATTGTCCTTGCCCTATTGTTCTTCCACACATCGCAATGGATGCAGGATCAGTTGCTGATTTTATGGGATAGATTTTCTTTGTTAAGCAAAGGGGATAAGGGATATAGACCAAAGGAAGGAGTATGGAGTTAGGCCACAGGTTATCCATGATCTCACTGAATGGTGAGACAGGCCTGAGGGGCTGAATAGCCTACTCCTGTTCCTATGCTCCTGTAATGCACTGGACGGATGGTTTTGAATCCTGCCTTGGCAGCTGTTAAATTTTGTTAAATTTGATCTGATTCAATTTGATTTATTGCCATGTGTATTTTGTGACAAAACACAGTGAAAAATGTTGCATAGTGTGGCCACTCTTTGGCACCATCTTAAAACACAAAAAAAAAACCAAAACATAGAATACAAAGGCAGAAAAGTGAAGAAATGAAGGAAAAAGTGGTCAACATTGCAGTCCTTCTTGTTAAGTGCTCCACCGTGGGCCTGGTGGCCAGGTGTTTTGCCGTGTTCCTGCAGTTGGAAGAAATGTTGCCCCTCTACGATGCCGTGTCACCACTGTGAGTCTTCCCTGGACCTCGCCAATGCAGATACCACCGATGCAGTTGGTTACCACACCAGGCCAACCTCGAATCTGCTGCTGCCATGGGTCCAATCTGGGCCCACCTCACCGATGCAGCTGCCGTTGGTGCTGCCAGATCTTGTACTGGGCCCAAACTCACCTCCGCCGCCGCCTCCATGTATATGCGCTGGACACAGACGCTGTCGGGAACACAAACCCGTCTCCACCACTGCAGTGGAACTTAATGTCAATTAATTAATCTGGTCCTAAATAAATCTAGCCCCATTTGCCAGCATTTGGCCCATATCCCTCTAAACCCTTCCTATTCATGTCCCCATCCAGATGCCTTTTAAATGTTGTCATTGTACCAGCCCCCACCACTTCCTCTGGCAGCTCATTCCATACACGCACCACCCTCTGTGTGAAAAAGCTACCCCTCCGGTCCCTTTTATATCTTTCCCCTCTTACCTTAAACCTGTGCCCTCCAGTTTTGGACTCCCACACCCCGGTTAAAAGGCCTTGGCTATTCACTCAATCCAAGCCCCTCAAAATTTTAGAAACCATCCAGAAGGTCACCCCTCAGCCTCAGACATGCCAGGGAAAATAGCCTCAGCTTATCCAGCCTCTCCCTATAGCTCAAACCCTCCAAACCTGGCAACATCCTTGTACATAGAGCATAAGAACTAGGAGCAGGAGTAGGCCATCCGGCCTTGCGAGCCTGCTCCGCCCTTCAATAAGATCATGGCTGATCTTTTCGTGAACTCAGATCCACTTACCCGCGCTCTCACCGTATCCCTTAATTCCTTTATTGTTCAAAAAAAATCTACCTTAGCTTTAAAAACATTTACTGAAGTAGCATCAACTACTTCACTGGGCAAGGAATTCCATAGATTAACAACCCTCTGGGTGAAGAAGTTCCTTCTCAATTCAGTCCTAAATCTGCTCCCTCTAATCTTGAGGCTATGCCCTCTTGTCCTAGCTTCACCTACCAGTGGGAACATCCTCTCTACTTCTATCTTATCTATTCCCTTCATAATTTTATATGTTTCTATAAGATCCCCCCTCAATCTTCTGAATTCCAATGAATATAATCCCAATCTACTCAGTCTCTCCTCATAAGCCAACCCCCTCAACTCCGGAATCAACCTATTGAACCTCCTCTGCACCCCCTCCAGTGCCAGTACATCCTTTCGCATGTAAGGAGACCAGGACTGCACACAGTACTCCAGGTGTGGCCTCACCAGCACCTTGTACAGCTGCAACATAACCTCTCTGCTTTTAAACTCAATCCCTTTAGCAATGAAGGACAAAATTCCATTTGCCTTCCTAATTACTTGTTGTACCTGCAGACCAACCTTCTGTGATTCATGCACAAGGACACCCAGGTCCCTCTGCATAGCAGCATGCTGCAACTTTTTACCATTCAAGTAATAATCCTTTTTACTATTACTCCTACCAAAATGTATGACTTCACATTTATTTACATTGTATTCTATCTGCCAGACCTTTGCCCACTCACTCAATGTATCTGTGTTGCTCTGTAAGGTTTCACAGTCCTCTGCACACTTTGCTCTGCCACTCATCTTAGTGTCATTTACAAACTTTGACACCCTACACGTGGTCCCCAACTCCAAATCATCAATAAAAATTGTAAATAATTGCGGTCCCAACACTGATCCCTGAGGCACACCACTAGTCACTGATTGCCAGCCAGAGTGGCACTCATTTATCCCACTCTTTGCTTCCTGTTAGTCAACCAATCCTCTATCCATGTTAATACTTTACCCCTAATGCCTTGCATCCTTATCTTATGCAGCAGCCTCTTGTGCGGCACCTTGTTGAAGGCCTTTTGGAAATCCAGGTACAGCACATCTACTGGGTCCCCATTGTCCACTTTGCTCGTAATGTCTTCGTAGAATTCCAAAAGATTTGTCAAGCATGACCTGCCCTTCATGAACCCATGCTGCGTCTGCTCAATGGGACAATTTCTATCGCGATGCCTTGCTATTTCTTCCTTTATAATAGACTCAAGCATCTTCCCCACTACACAGGTTAAGCTAACCGGTCTATAATTCCACATCTTTTGTCGACCTCCCTTTTTAAACAGAGGTGTCACATTTGCTGTTTCCCAACCTGCCCCAGATTCCAGCGAATTTTGGAAAATTACCGCCAGTGCACTTGCTATTTCTCCCGCCATCTCTTTTAGTACCCTGGGATGCACTACATCAGGGCCAGGAGACTTATCAATCCTTAGCTCCATTAGCTTGCCCAACACTACCTCTTCCGTAATAATGATTGTTTCCAGATCCTCACCTACCTTCGTCTCTTTATCAATTCCTGGCATGTTATTAGTGTCCTCCACTGTGAAGACCGATACAAAATACCTGTTCAGTGCCTCGGCCATTTCATCATATCCCATAACTAAATTCCCTTTCTCATCCTCTAAAGGGAAAACTTCTGTTTTTATTGCAGGCGTCAAGGTTGGCTTTCAGGTTAGTCCCTGTCTCTGGGACATCCTGCAACATGGGTGCCACGCTCAGCTGGTCATAGGGCATTGCCTTTGGCATCAGTGAAGCAAAGCACATGACCAACTGAAAGAAGCTGAGCTCTGATGATGCCAGAAATCATGCAGCTCTTTGCAAAAGCCTCAGTGATCTTATCTTGACCACTGATGTTGCAAATTGGCCTCAGACATTGAGGATGGAATGTTTCTGCTTTTTTATTTATATGATGCCTCATTAGTAAGCAAGTGGTCTGCAGTTTGTATACTTCAGTGTTAGGTTGCTTTAGATGAGTGGGTTTCTAATTCCATTACACAGTGCACAGGGGAACCACCTCTCTCACAGTGATGACACCTATCAAATTCACACAGCCCACATACTGGAGACAAGGGAGAACAATTAACAACATTTCAAATTATTCATAATTAGTGCAAACTCTCCAGCTAATGAGAGGAAGAGTGAAGGATTGAGTGAATCTCCAACACATAAAAGCTGAAAATTGGAATTAAAAACTTTTCAGAATGGTTTGGTCTTGTACATCAAATTATGCATCCAACATGAATAAAGGACCTTTTCGTACCTCACCATCTGTGTCACCCTGTCAAAGCTGATATCAGCAATTGTCCCTGTAAAGAAACCATTTCAATTTGATTGCAGCTCCTCAATACACTGCCTGAGTTAATCTGTTTGCTGATTATACCACACAGACTAGGAAGATTCAGGTCCTGATTCCCACAACATTTATTGTTCACAAATAAAGGATAAATCTGTTTTTTTTTACTCATCGTTACTTCAGGAGCTTGCAGTGTGCAAATTAGCTGCCCTCATTTTTTTAAATTCTCTTGTTGGATGTGGCTGTCACTGGCTGGACAGCATTTGTTGCCCATCCCCAGTTGCTCTTGACCTAAGGGGCAGTCAAGGGCCATTTAAGAGTCAATTAAAAGAGTAAACCACATTGTTCAGGGGTCACATGTAGGCCAGACCAGGTAAGGATGGCAGATTTCTATATCTCACTAACTTGATTCCATTTTATGAAAAGGTAACAAAGAGGATTGATGAGGGCAGAGTGGTGGACATGATCTCTATGGACTTCAGTAAGACTTCAACATGGTTCCTCATGGTAGACTGGTTAGCAAGACTAGGTCACATGGAAAACAGGGAGAACTAGCCATTTAGACACAGAATTGGCATTAAAGGTAGCAGACAAAAGGTGATGATGGAGGGTCATTTTTCAGACTGGAGGCCTGTGACCAGCGGTGTGCCACAAGGATCAGTGCTGGGTCCACTGCGTTTTGTCATTTATATAAATGATTTGGATGTGAACATAGGAGGTATGGTTAGTAAGTTTGCAGAAGACACCAAAATAGGAGGTGTAGTGGACAGCGAAGAAGGTTACCTCAGAGTATAACTGGATTTTGATCAGATGGGCCAATGGGCCATGGAGTGGCAGATGGAGGTAAATTTACATAAATGTGAGATTCTACATTTTGAAAAGGCAAATCAGGGCAATACTTACTGGTAAGTTCCAGAGGAGTGTTGCTGAACAAAGAGATTTTGGAGTGCAGGTTCATAGTGCATTGAAGGTGGAATCACAGGTAGACAGGGCGGTGAAGAAGACATTTGGTACACTTGCCTTTATTGGTCAGTGCTTTGAGTACAGGAGCTGGGATGTCATGTTGCGGCTGTACAGGACATTGGTTAGGCCACTTTTGGAATACTGCATGCAATTCTGGTCTCCCTGCTATAGGAAGGATGTTGTGAAACTTGGAAGTGTTCAGAAAAGATTTACAATCTTTTTGGGGTGGGCAATAAACAAAGAAATAACTGATGCCTGTAAAAATGGTACGGCAATTATCATGGGGGATTTTAATCTACATGTAGATTGGTCGAACCAGCTCGGTCAGGGTAGCCTTGAGGAGGAGTTCGTTGAGTGCATACGTGATAGTTTTCTTGAACAGTATGTAATGGAACCGACGAGGGAGCAAGCTGTCCTAGATCTGGTCCTGTGTAATGAGACAGGAAAAATTAATGACCTCATAGTTAGGGATCCTCTAGGAAGGAGTGATCACAGTATGGTTGAATTTAGAATACAGATGGAGAGTGTGAAGATAAGATCCAATACCAGGGTCCTGTGCTTGAACAAGGGGAACTACAATAGAATGAGGGAGGACTTGGCTAAAGTAGACTGGAAACAAAGATTTTACGGTGGGACAGTTGACGAGCAGTGGAGGACTTTCAAAGCAATTTTTCAAATTGCTCAGCAAAAGTATATTCCAGTGAAAAGGAAGGACTGTAAGAAAAGGAGTAATCTGCCATGGGTGTCTAAGGAAACAAGGGAGGCTATCAAATTGAAAGAGAAGGCATACAAAATGACCAAAAACAGCATGAAACTAGAAGATTGGGAAAACTTTAAAGGTCAACAGAAAGTCACAAAAAGAGCTATAAAGAAAAGTAAGATAGAACATGAGAAAAAACTAGCACAGAATATAAAGATACATAGCAAAAGTTTCTATAAATATATAAAACGAAAAAGAGTGGCTAAAGTAAACGTTGGCCCTTTAGAGGATGAGAAGGGGAATTTAGTTATGGGATATGATGAAATGGCCGAGGCACTGAACAGGTATTTTGTATCAGTCTTCACAGTGGAGGACATTAATAACATGCCAGTAATTGACAAAGAGAGGAAGGTAGGTGAGGATCTGGAAACGGTCATTATTACGGAAGAGGTAGTGTTGGGCAAGCTAATGGAGCTAAGGATTGATAAGTCTCCTGGCCCTGATGTAGTGCATCCCAGGGTACTAAAAGAGATGGCGGGAGAAATAGCAAGTGCACTGGCGGTAATTTTCCAAAATTCGCTGGACTCTGGGGCAGTCCCAGCAGATTGGAAAACAGCAAATGTGACGCCACTGTTTAAAAAGGGAGGTCGACAAAAGATGTGGAATTATAGACCGGTTAGCTTAACCTGTGTAGTGGGGAAGATGCTTGAGTCTATTATAAAGGAAGAAATAGCAAGGCATCGCGATAGAAATTGTCCCATTGAGCAGACGCAGCATGGGTTCATGAAGGGCAGGTCATGCTTGACAAATCTTTTGGAATTCTACGAAGACATTACGAGCAAAGTGGACAATGGGGACCCAGTGGATGTGGTATACCTGGATTTCCAAAAGGCCTTCAACAAGGTGCCGCACAAGAGGCTGCTGCATAAGATAAGGATGCATGGCGTTAGGGGTAAAGTATTAACATGGATAGAGGATTGGTTGACTAACAGGAAGCAAAGAGTGGGGATAAATGAGTGCTATTCTGGCTGGCAATCAGTGACTAGTGGTGTGCCTCAGGGATCAGTGTTGGGACCGCAATTATTTACAATTTATATTGATGACTTGGAGTTGGGGACCACGTGTAGGGTGTCAAAGTTTGCAGATGACACTACGATAAGTGGCAAAGCAAAGTGTGTGGAGGACTGTGAAACCTTACAGAGGACCACAGATACATTGAGTGAGTGGGCAAAGGTCTGGCAGATGGAATACAAGGCAAATGAAGAGCTTCAATCAGAAAGTGATTTGCCGTGCAAAGAGAACAGACTCGAACATCTTCAGAGCAAGTGATAGAGATCAACAGCACAGAGACAGGCCCTTCAGCCCATCGTGTCCGCACCAGTCAAAAACAATCATCTCGCTGTCCTAGTCCCATTTTCCAGACCTTAGCTCATAGCCTTGTATGCCTCGGCATTGCAGTGCACATCGAAATACTTCCACAATGTGATGCGGGAATCTGCCTCACCCACCCTTACAGGCAGTGAGTTCCAGATTCCCAACACCCTCTGGGTGACAAATAAATTCTCACATATCCTCTAAACCTCCTGCCCCTTACAGTAATTCTATGCCTCCTGGTCACTGATCCCTCCATCAAGTGGAAACGGTTCCTCCTGTCTATCCTGCCTATGCCCCTCATCATTTTATACATGGCAGTCATATCCCTCCTCAATCTCCTGTGCTCTGAGGAAAACAATCCCAGTCTATCCAATCTCTCTTCATCACTGTAACTCTTCAGCCCAGGCAACATCCTGGTAAAGACTCACTCAGAGATAGTAAGAACTGCCGATGCTGGAGCCTGAGATAACACAGTGTGGAGCTGGATGAACACAGCAGGCCAGGCAGCATCAGAGGAGCAGGAATGCTGGCGTTTCAGTTCGGGACCCTTTTCTGAAGAAGGGTCCTGACCCGAAACATTAACTTTCCTGCTCCTCTGATGCTGCCTGGCCTGCTGTGTTCCTCCAGCTCCACACTGTGTTAACATCCTGGTAAATCTCCTCTGCACCCTGTCCAGTGTTATTACATCCCTGCTATAATATGGATTCGAGAACTGCGCACAGTACTCTAGCTGTGGCCTAACTGACATTTTAGGCAGTTCTAGTACAACCCCCCTGCTCCTCCTCGGCTACTAAAGGCGAGTATACGATACGTCTCCTTAACCACTTTGCCCACTAGTCCCAATACCTTAAGTGACCAGTGTACGTGCTCACAAAGGTCTTCCAGGGATCCTTGGTGCTTGCTAGGGTCCTCCTGTCCATCATGTGTTCCCTTGTGTTGTTTGTCCTGCCCTCATATCTCACCTCACACTGAGTTGGAGTGAAAATGAGTTCAGTGTAAAGCGATCCATCCCTCCAACACCGACCTTCATGTGCAGTGCTTTACCAGTTATTCAAATCAAGACTTTGTACAAAGCCAGTCCTTTGTTTTTTTTTGCTGATTACGCCCCTGTCGAAATGATGAGAGATTTCATCCTGAATGAGGGAAGGGTCATCAATTGTATTCAGCAGTCAATCATATCCAGCAACTCAGGAGAACACAGCAGGTGTCTATCAGGAGCAAGGAGGGAACATAGCCTTAACCCCCAACAGGCTCTACATTTTCTTACCCAGCACCTTAACTGGAGCAAAAAGACCCTGAGGGCCCTCGCTCAGTCCGAACAATCCCAGAGACCACCACCCAGTGCAACCAATCCCAGAGACTACCGCCCAGTGCAACCAATCCCAGAGACCACCACCCAGTGCATACAATCCCAGAGACCACTGCCCAGAGCAACCAACCCCCGAGACCACCACTCAGTGCAACCAATCCCAGAGACTACCGCCCAATGCAACCAACCCCAGAGACCACCGCCCAGTGCATACAATCCCAGAGACCACCGATCAGATTTCCAGTGAGCACTGATCAATTTCAGCACCAGGCTGCCAAAGCAGAGTTGAAGACAAATGTTGTGCAATGAAAATGTTTGAGGCTCCAGCCACCAGAACTGAAATAATTTTGAACGTATGTTAACAGGAACTGTGCTTTTACAGCTGTAACTAATCCCTGAGTCTTTGCTCAATGCATTCAGTATTGGAGTTGGGAGGTCATGTTGCAGCTGTGCAGGACATTGGTTAGGCCACTTATGGCATACTGCGTGCAATTCTAGTCACTCTGCTAATGGAACGATGTTGTGAAACGTGAAAGGGTTCAGAAAAAAATTTACATGCATGTTACCAGGGTTGGAGGGTTTGAGCTATAGGGAGAGGTTGAATAGGCTGGGGCTATTTTCCATGGAGTGTCAGAGGCTGAGGGGTGACCTGATAGAGGGTTATAAAATCATGAGGGGCATGGATAGGGTAAATAGGCAAGGTCTTTTCCCCAGAGTGGGGGGTCCAAAACTAGAGGTGAGAGGGGAAAGATTTAAAAGGGATCTGTGGGGCAACTTTTTCAATAGAGGGTGGTGCATGTTTGGAATGAGCTGCCAGAGGAAGTGGTGGAGTCTGGTACAATTACATCATTTAAAAGGCATCTGGATGGGTACATGAATAGGAAGGGTTCAGAGGGATATGGGCCAAATGCTGGGAAATGGTGCTAGATTTATTTAGGATATCTGGTTGGCATGGACAAGTTGGGCCAAAGGGTCTGTTTCCCTGGTGTATATTTCGATTACACTGTGAGGTGAGACGAAAACATTAATTTTGAGTTTTCCAAAATGCTAATTAACACACCTAATTTTAACCATAGAAAATAGGAGCAGGAGTAGGCCATTTAGCCCTTCGAGCCTGCTACACCATTCAGTATGATCATGCCTGATCATCCAACTCAGTCCCATGTTCCTGCTTTCTCCTCCATATCCTTTGATCTCTTTAACTCTGAGAACTTTATCTAGCTCCCTCTTAAAAAATTCAGAGTTTTGACCTCTATCTTTAGCAGGAGGTGATGGCCGAGTAATATTATCACTGGACTGTTAATCCAGAGACCCAGGTAACATTCTGGGACCCAGGTTTGAATCCCACCGCGGCAGATGGTGGAATTTGAATTCAATAAATATCTGGAATTAAGAGTCTAAAGATGACCGTGAATCCATTGTCAATTTTTGGAAAACTCCATCTGGTTCACTAATGTCCTTTAGGGAAAGAAACTGCCATCCTTACCTGGTCTGGCCTACATGTGACTCCAGACCCACATCAATGTGGTTGATTCTTAACTGCCCCCTGGGCAATTAGGGATGGGCAATAAATGCTGCACAGCCAGCAATACTCTCATCCTGTGATTGAATGAATAAAACTGCTTTTATTAGCAGAGAATTCCATGGGCTCCCCACTCTCTGTGTGAAGAAATCGTTCCCCATCTCAGTTCTAATATCCTACCTTGTGTCCTTAAACTGTTATCCCTGGTTCTGGACTCTCTGGTCATCGGGAAAATCCTTCCTACATTTATCCTGTCGAGTCCTGTTTGAGGATTATACGTTCATTTGCAAGCGCCGCCAACACCAAGCCCCCTCAATTGTTCTAAACTCCAGCGAATATAACCCTAACCAATCCAATCTCTCTTTATATGTCAGTCCTGCTATCCCAGGAATCTCATGCACACTGAGATAGTTGCACACTGCTTCCTGGTCAGGCTGGAGGGGGTCAAATATAATCTTCATCAAGAATTGTATGGCGTGTCCGTCAAGCAGAAATTAATCTGCTTGGACAGCCAGAGACTTTTTCCCAGGGTGGAAATGATATTACGAGGGGGAATAATTTTAAGGTGATTGGAGGAAGGTCCAGGGGAGATGTCAGAGGTAGGTCCTTTACACAGAGAGTGGGGGGTGTGTGGAATGTGCTGCCGGCAGTGGTAGTGGGGTCAGATACTTTAGAGACTTTTAAGTGACTCTTGGACAGGCACATGGAGGATAGTAAAATGTAGAGTATGCAGGGTAGTTTGATCTTAGTGGGATAATAGGTCGGCACAGCATCGTGGGCCGAAGAGGCTGTACTGTTCTATGTTCTATGTTAATCCTTGAGATCAAAATGGAAAATCTTGACGATGTTTGGGCTGGTACCAAGAAGAGATCGTGACAGGTGGAAGAGATAACAAGGTGTGGAGCTGGATGAACACAGCAGGCCAAGCAGCATCATAGGAGCAGGAAAGCTTGACGTTCCGGGCCGAGACCCTTCATCAGAAATGGGGGAGGGGAAGAGGGTTCTGAAATAAATAGGGAGAGAGGGGGAGGCAGATAGAAGATGGATAGAGGAGAGGATAGGTGGAGAGGAGGCAGACAAGTCAAAGAGGCGGGGATGGAGCCAGTAAAGGTGTGTGTAGGTGGGGAGGTAGGGAAGAGATAGGTCAGTGCAGGGAGGATGGACAGGTCAAGGGGTGGGATGAGGTTAGTAGATAGGAGATGGGGGTGGGGCTTGAGGTGGGAGGAGGGGATAGGTGAGAGGAAGAACAGGTTAGGGAGGCGGGGATGAGCTGGGCTGGTTGAGGGATGTGGTGGGGGGAGGGGAGATTTTGAAGCTTGTGAGCTCGAACAGTTCATCCACTTCACCAACACCTTCCACCCCAACCTTAAGTTCACCTGGACCATCTCTAACACCTCTCTCATCTTCCTGGACCTCTCTGTCTCCATCTCGGGTAACCACCTCGAAACCGATATCCATTTCAAGCCCACTGACTCCCGCAGCTACCTAGAATACACCTCCTCCCACCCACCTTCCTGTAAAAATGCTATCCCCTATTCCCAATTCCTTCGCCTACGCCGCATCTGCTCCCAGGGTGAGGCATTTCACGCCCGTACATCTCAGATGTCCTCATTCTTCAAGGACCGCAACATCCCCCCCGCAGTGGTCGAGAACGCCGTCGACTGGGTCACCCGCATTTCCCGCACCTCATCCCTCACACCCCGTCCCCGCAATAACAACCAAAAAAGAATCCCCCTCGTCCTCACGTACCACCCCACCAGCGTCCAGATCCAACGCATCATCCTCCGACACATCCGCCATCTGCAATCCGACCCCACCACCAAAGACATTTTTCCCTCCCCACCCTTGTCTGCTTTCCGGAGGGACCACTCTCTCCATGACTCCCTTGTCTGCTCCACACTCCCCTCCAGCCCCGCCACACCCGGCACTTTTCCCTGCAACCGCAGGAAGTGCTACACCTGCTTCCACACCTCCTCCCTCACCCCAATCCCAGGCCCCAAGAAGACTTTCCACATCAAGCAGATGTTCACCTGCACATCTGCCAATGTGGTATACTGCATCCGCTGTAACTGTTGTGGCTCCCTCTACGTCGGGGAAACCAAGCGGAGGCTTGGGGACCGCTTTGCAGAACACCTGCGCTCAGTTCGCAACAAACAACTGCACCTCCCAGTCGCGAACCATTTCAACTCCCCCTCCCGTTCCTCAGACGACATGTCCATCCTGGGCCTCCTGCAATGCCACAGTGATGCCACCCGAAGGCTGCAGGAACAGCATCTCATATTCAGCCTGGAAACCCTGCAGCCCAATGGCATCAATGTGGATTTCACAAGCTTCAAAATCTCCCCTCCTGCTACCGCATCCCAAAACCAGCCCAGCTCATCCCCGCCTCCCTAACCTGTTTTTCCTCTCACCTATCCCCTCCTCCCACCTCAAGCCCCACCCCCATCTCCTATCTACTAACATCATCCCGCCCCCTTGACCTGTCCGTCCTCCCTGGACTGACCTATCTCCCCCCTACCTCCCCACCTACACTCACCTTTACTGGCTCCATCCCCGCCTCTTTGACTTGTCTGCCTCCCCTCCACCTATCCTCTCCTCTATCCATCCTCTATCCGCCTCCCCCTCTCTCCCTATTTATTTCAGAACCCTCTTCCCCTCCCCCATTTCTGATGAAGGGTCTAGGCCCGAAACGTCAAGCTTTCCTGCTCCTATGATGCTGCTTGGCCTGCTGTGTTCATCCAGCCCCACAGCTTGTTATTTCGGATTCTCCAGCATCTGCAGTTCCTATTATCTCTAATTGTGACAGCTGTAACTGGTTGAGGGAAACCTGACACCGTGACCTGGCCAGTGATCTTGTTGTGCCCTCTTTCATGGCCTTTTATTCTGTTTGTCTCCTTCCTTCCTTCTTTCTTTCCTTCCTTCCTGCTTTCTTTCCTTCCTTCCTTCTTTATTTCTTTCCTTCCTTCCTTCCTTCTTTCCTTCCTTGTTCCTTTCTTTCCTTCCTTCCTCTTTTTTTCTTTCTTTCCTTCCTTCCTTCTTTCCTTCCTTGTTCCTTTCTTTCCTTCCTTCCTTTTTTTTTCTTTCTTTCCTTCCTTCTTTCTTTCCTTCCTTCCTTCCTTTCTCTTTCTTTCTTTCTGTTAATATTCTATGTTGTGGTTTCTGTTCCTGTGTTTTAAGATGGATGCAGAGAGTAGACACTATACAACACGTTTTAAGACGATCCACGTGACAATAAATAAATGTGTCCTGACGAGGCCCCACCTGCACTGTCATTGGTCTTCAAATGATGTCAAAGTGTTGCATTTCCATAACATCGTCACTGTAGTAAAATGTCCCAGGGTGTTTCACAGGGGCTATTACACAAAGCAAAAGCTGACACTGAGTCACATAGGACGATAGTGGAAAATGTAAAAGCTAGGCTTTAGCACCTTAAAGGAGGAGAGAGTGATGACGAGAGGTGGAGAGGTTTCAGGACAGAATTCCAGAGCTTTGGCCCCAGGCAATGGAAGGATTGGGTACCAATGGTGAAGCAAGGAAGATTGGGAAATGAAAGACACCAGAGCTGGGGGAGCACAGAGACCGAGGATGGTTGGAGGATGTATTCGTCAAAGGGGTAGGTTTGAAGGAGGTGTTCAAGAGGAGCACTAGATGATTATTTAGACAGAAATGGATCACAGGGAGATGGAGAAAAGGCAGGAGATTGGGGGATAGAACCTGTGCAGACACGATGGGCCAAATGGCCTCCTTTTGCACCAGAACAATTCTGTGATCTTAAAGAGGGAAAGAGAGCTAATATGTCAATATCTGATTCCCTCCAGAATGATCAGGGAGCAAGTTGTGAATTTAGAAATGGAGCTTCAATCAGAGTAAATGCTAGAGTTTCGGGCCCAGACGACTGAAGGCTCAGCTACCAATCATGGAGCTGTAGGGGAGTCCAAAACTAGACAGGCATAGGTTTAAGGTGAGCAGGGAAAGATTTAAAAGGGACCGAAGGGGTAACATTTTCACACAGAGGGTGAGCTGTGTATGGAATGAACTGCCAGAGGAAGTGGTGGAGGCTGGTACAAATACAACATTTAAAAGGCATCTGGATGGGTATATGGATAGGAAGGGTTTAGAGGGATATGGGCCAAATGCTGTCAAATAGGACTAGATTAACTTAGGTTATCTGGTTGGCACAGACAAGTTGGGGTCTTTTTACGTGCGGTATATCTCTGTGACTCAATGACTCTCTGCCACTATGACTGTCTGACACTATGACTCTGACACTATGACACTATGACTCTCTGAAACTATGACACTATGACTCTCTGACAGTA
>JAHRHZ010000060.1:9683852-9700625 GCA_024137785.1 Ginglymostoma cirratum | reverse complement strand
ATCTCTGATACAATTTTAACCCCACTGCGAAGCCTCTTCTAAGGATGCCTACCCTGAAGAAGTTACCCTCCTCCCTCCGGACAAACCTCAGGGAATCTCTCTCCCACTGCAACTCTCTTATCCCCAGAATGTTATCTGGGTCTCTGGATTAACAACCCAGCGATAATACCACTAGGCCCTCACTTCCTACTTGTGTGATTGCCTTTTGCATTACTAATCCAGTGACCTGACACTCAGGTCCTGGAAGTAAATTTTAGGCAAAAAACATCCTTTATAGGCCGTGAGACTTCCTAATCTAGCAGGGTGACCTGAACCTGCCTTGCTCAGCTCCCTGGTCAACCTTCTGTCCAGGGGAAAGGTCTTTAGCCAGAGGCTGGTCAGTGGGTGACCTCAATGCCACAGGGACAGGTCACAGTGAATAGTATCGAAATAGTGTGGTTTCAGGAGAAGTGAGATAAACAGATAAAGGAAACAGGGAGAGAAGGATGTACTGATAGGGAGAGTTAAAGCTTGCTGTGGAGAGATCTGTATCGCATACAATCAGAGACTGAGACCAGTCAGACAGAATGATCATTCTCTGCTGTGTGTTTGGTCAAATATAGAACAAAGGTTACTATCTGATAGATAATGTGTGATTCTTCTCCACTTCTACCCTCCAACCGTCCCTCAAACAGTTCTTTATCCACTGAGTCACTCATTCACGCTGTCTCTGTCACTCATTCTCTCTCACACTGTCTTGCTCTTTCTCTCTCACTCACTGTCTCTCTCACTCTCTCTATCTCGCTCTGTCACTCTCTGTCACTCTGTGTTGCTCTCTCTCTCTCATTCACTCACTCTCTATGTCTCGCTTGCTATCTCTCTCTCACTCTGCCGCTGTCTTGCTCTCTAACTCACGCACTGTGTTGCTCTCTCTCTCTCACTCTGTCTAGCTTGCTCTCTCTCTCTCACTCTGTCCCTGTATTGCTCTCTAACTCACTCACTGTGTTGCTCTCTCTCTCTCACTCTCTCTGTCTAGCTTGCTCTCTCTTTCTCACTCTGTCCCTGTATTGCTCTCTAACTCACGCACTGTGTTGCTCTCTCTCTCTCAGTCTCTCTGTTTCGCTCTGGCTGTCACTCTCTTTCTTGTGTTTACCTGATAGTAGTCAGTTTATCGTGTTGTGTTCCTGTTGATCTCCCCCTTCAATAGAGTTCCCACGACATCAGGTTATAGTCTGCTGCTCTTGTCCTTCTAGATGGAAGTGGATGTGGGTTTGGAAGGTGCTGTCTGAGGATCTTTGGTGAATTTCTGTCGTGCACACTGCTGTGGCTGACTATTGCTTTTGGAGGGAGTGGATGCTTGTGGATGTGGTGCCAATCAAGCAGCTGCTTTGTCCTGGATGGTGTCAAGCTTCTTGAGTGTTGTTGGAGCTGCTCTCATCCAGACAAGTGGGGAGTATTCCATCACACTCCTGACTTGTGCCTTGTAGATGGTGGACAGGCTCTGGGGAGTCAGGAGGTGAGTTACTCACCGCAGGCTTCCTTGCCTCTACCCTGCTTCTATCACCAATACCTTTATGTGGTGAGCCCAGTTGAGTTTTTCGTCAATGATAATCTCCAGGACATTGATAGTGGGGGATTCAGTGATGGTAACAGCATTGAATGTCGAGGGGCAGTGGTTAGATTGTCTCTTATTGGTGATGGTCATAGCCTGGCATTTGTGTGGTGTGAATGTTACTTGCCACTTGTCAGCCCAAGCCTGTTAAGATCTTGTTGCATTTGAACACGGACGGCTTCAGTATCTGAGGAGTCACGAATGGTGCTGAACATTGTACAAACATAGAATATAGAACAAAGAACAGTACAGGCCCTTCAGCCCACAATGTTGTGCTGAACTTTTACCTTAAACCTGAGGCCTATCTAACCTCCACCCCTACCTTATACTATCATCCATTTGCCTATCTAACAGCCGCTTAAATGCCCTTAATGAGGCCGACTCCACTACCCTCTCCAGCAATGCATTCTACACCCCTACCATTCTCTGAGTAAAGAACCTACCCCTGACCTCTCCCCTATAACTACCTCTACTCACTTTAAAACTATGCTCCCTCGTAATAGCTACTTCCATCCGAGGAAAAAGTCCCTGGCTGTTCACTCTATCTATACCTCTGATCATTTTGTACACCTCTATCAAGTCACCTCTCATCCTTCGTCGTTCTAAAGAGAAAAGCCCTAGTTCTCTCATCCTTTCCTCGTAAGACCTTCCCTCCATTCCAGGCAACATCCTGGTAAATCTCCTCTGCACCTTTTCCAACGCTTACACATCTTTCCTGTAATGAGGTGACCAGAACTGGACACAATACTCCAGATGTGGCCGAACCAGGCTTTTGTATAGCTGGAGCATAACTTCACGGCTCTTGAACTCAATCCCTCTATTAATGAAAGCTAACACACCATACGCCTTCTTAACAACTCTATCCACCTGGGTGGTAGTTTTCAGGGAACTGTGGACATGAACCCCAAGATCCCTCTGTTCCTCCACACTATCAAGAATCTTTCTGCTTTCTGTATTCTGCTTTCAAGTTTGTCCTTCCAAAATGAATCACCTCACAATTTGCAGGGTTAAACTGCATCTGCCACTTCTCAGCCCAGCTCGGCATCCTATCAGTGCCCCTTTGTAACCTGGAACAGCCCTCCGCATTGTCCGAAACTTGACCCACCTACGTATCGTCCACGAACTTACTAATCCACCCATCCACGTGTTTGGTCACCTCTTCAAAGAATTCAATAAGGTTTGTGAGGAGTGATCTACCCCTCACAAATCCATGCTGAAACTCATGAATCAAACTGTGTCTGTCCAAGTGATCATAAATCCTATTTCTCAGAGCCCTTTCCAATAATTTGCCAACCATCGTAGAACATCCCCACTTCTGACCTTATGATGGAGGGAGGGTGATTGATGAAGCAGCTAAAGATGATTGAGCCGAGGGCACTAGCCTGAGGAACTCGTGCAGAGATATCCTGGAGCTGAGGTGACTGACCTCCAACAACCACAACCATCTTCCTATGTGCCAGGTATGACTCCAACCACCGATAGAGCATGCTCCCGATACCCGTTGATCCCAGTTTTGCTAGGGCTCCTTGATGCCACACTCGGTCAAATGCAACATTGATGTCAAGGGCTGTCACTCTCACCTGACCTCTGGAATTCAGCTCTTTTGTCCATGTTTGAACCAAGGCTGTAATAAGGTCAGGAGCTGAGTGGCCCTGGCGGAACCCAAACTGTGCGTCACTGAGCAGGTTATTGCTGAGCAGGTGCTGCTTGATCGCACTGTTGATGATACTTTCCATCACTTACCTGATGATTGAGAGGAGACCGATGGGGCGGTAATTGGCCGGGTTGGCGTTGTCCTGCTTGCTTTGTACAGGGGCTTGAAGGTAGGAGAGAGAGGGCAATGCTGGAGGGTTGTTTTTCAGACTCGAAACATGTGACCAGCAGTGTGCCACAACAATCCGGGCTGGGTCCACTGCTTTTTGTCATTTACATAAATGAATTGGATGTCAATATAGGAGGAATATCAGATTTAATAAGTTTGCAGATGGCACCAAAATAGGAGGTGTAGTGGACGTGAAGAAGATTACCTTTAGAGTACAATGGGACCTTGATCAGATGGGTCAAAGGGCCAAGGAGTGGCAGATGGATTGTGATTTAGATAAATATGAGGTGCTGTGTTTTGGAAAAGCAGATCAGGAGAGGACTTATACACTCAATGGTAAGGTTCTTGTGAGTGTTTCTGAACAAAGAGACCTTGGGGTGCAGTTAATTGTTCCTTGAATGTGGAATCACAGGTACACAGGGTAGTGAGGAAGGTGTTTGGTACGCTTGCCTTTATTGGTCAGTGCATTGAGTATAGGAGTTGGGAGGGCATGTTGCAACTGTACAGGATATTAGTTAGGCCACTTTTGGAATACTGCATTTAATTCTGGTCTCCCTGCAAAAAAGATTAACAACGATATTGCTGAGGTTTGAGCAATAGGGAGAGACTGAATAGGCTGGGACTATTGTCCCTGGAGCATCTGAGGTTGAGAAATGACCTTACATAGGGCAGTTCAGAGTCAACCACAGTGCTGTGGGTCTGGAGTCCCATGTAGGCCAGACCAGGTAAGGATGGCAGTTTCCTTCCCTCAAGGGCATTAGTGAACCAGTTGGGTTTTTCCATCAATCAACAATGATTCATGGTCATCATTAGATCCTTCGTTCCAGATTTTTTAAAAATAAATTCAAATTCCACCATCTGCCGTGGTGGGATTCGAACCTGGGTTCCCAGAATGCTATCTGAGTCTCTGGATTAACAGTCCAGTGATAATACCATCAGGCGGTCACCTCCCCCTCAGTGCTGGAGGCTGATGCAATTACAATATTTAAGAGGCATCTGGATGGGTACATGAGTAGGAAGGTTATAAAGGGAGAGATAATAGGTACTGCAGATGCTGGAGAATCCTTTCTGATGAAGGGTCTAGGCCCGAAACGTCAAACTTTCCTGCTCCTATGATGCTGCTTGGCCTGCTGTGTTCATCCAGCTCCACACCTTGTTATCTAGGTTATAAAGGGATATGGGCCAAATCCTAGCAAATGGGACTCAATTAATTCAGGATATCTGGTTGGCACAGGTGAGTTAGACTGAAGGGTCTGTTTCTGTGCTGTACAACTCTATGACCCTATGACATACTTGGGCATTTATCAGGTAGATACCAGTGTACTAGAACAACTTGGCTAGGGGAGCGGCAAGATCTGGGGCACAAGTCTGCATTACCATTGCTGGAATGTTTTCAGGGCCCTTTGTAGTATCCAGTGTCTCCGACCATTTGCTAATATCACTGGAGTGAATCGAATTAGCTGAAGACTGGTATCTGTGACGCTGGGGACCACTGGAGGAGGCCGAGATGTATTGTTCACTCGGTACTTCTGGCTGAAGATTGCTGCGAATGCTTCAGCCTTACCTTTGGCACTGATGTGCTGGGCTCTTTTGTCGTTGAGGATGGGGATATTTGTGGAGCCTCCTCCTCCAGTGAGCTGTTTAATTGTCCACCACCATTCACGACTGGATGTGGCAGGACTGCAGAGCTTAGATCTGATCCGTTGGTTGTGGGATCGCTTAGCTCTGTCTGTAACTTGCTGCTTTCGCTGTTTGGTGTGCAAGTAGTCCTGTTTGGTGGCTTCACCAGGTTAATACCTCATCTTCAGGTATGCCTGGTGCTGCTCCTGGCATGCCCTCCTGCATTCTCCATTGAACCAGGGTTGACCCCCGGCTTGATGGTAATGGTTGAGTGGGGGATATGCCGGGCCATGAAGTTACAGATTGTGCTGGAGTACAATTCTGTTGCTGTTGCTGGCCCACAGCGCCTCGGTGGCACAGTGGTTAACACTGCTGCCTCACAGCACCAGGGACCTGGGTTTGATTCCACTCTCAGGCGACTGTGCGGAGATTGCACATTCTCCCCGTGTCTGCGTGGGTTTCCTCCGGGTGTTCCGGTTTCCTCCCACAGTCCAAAGATGTGCAGGTTAGGTTGTTTGGCCGTGCTAAATTGCCCGTAGTGTTCAGGGAGGTGTAGATTAGGTGTGTTATAGGGGGATGGGTCTGGGTGGGATGCTCTGAGGTTCGGTGTGGACTTGTTGGGCCGAAGGGCCTGTTTCCACATTGTAGGGATTCTATGGATGCCCAGTATTGATTTGCTAGATCTGTGCGAACTCTGTCCCGTTTAGCACGGTGATAGTGCCACACAACATGATGGAGACTATTCTCAATGTGGACATGTGACTTTATTTCCACAAGGACTGTGTAGTGATCACTCTTACCGATACTGTCATGGACAGTACATCTGGAGTCACACGTAGCCAAGGCTAGGTGAAGATGGCTGATTTCCTTCCCTTATTGATGTTGTGCGCCAGCTGGAATTTTCCTGACAATCGGCAATGGGTTCATGGCCAACATCAGACTCTTATTTCCAGATTTGAATTCAAATTCCACCATCTGCCATAGCGGGATTCAAACCAGGTCCCCTGAACATTCCTTGGCTGTCCAACACTCTCACCTTCCCACTGGTCTTTTTGGCAATTCCTTTCAACCTGTGTCCTCCTGACACTGGAAACAGGTTCTTCCTATTCCCTAGACTGAAATTCCTCGTAGTTTTGAACATGTATTAGTTAACCCCCTCTATCCCTTTTCCATTGTTGGGAAGTTAATCTCTCCAGATAACTGAAGTCCCTTGTCCCTGGTACTCTGGGAGTCAATCTCCTTTTGAGCCTCACCCAGGGCCTTAATATTATTTTCCAAGAATGTAAGATCACATGACCATAATTAGACAGGAATTAGGAGCAGGAGCATAGCTCCTTGAAGGTGGAGTCACAGGTAGACAGGGCAGTGAAGAATGTGTTTGGTCGCTTGCCTTTGTTGGTCAGTGCACTGAGTTTGGGGGGTTCATGGGGGGTTCATGATGCGGCTGTACAGGACATTGGTTCGGCCACTTTTGGAATACTGTGTTCAATTCTGGCCTCCCAGCTACAGGAAAGATGTTGTTAAACTTGAAAGGGTTCAAAAAGATTTACAAGGATCTTGTTACCAGGGTTGGAGGGTTTGAGCTATAGGGAGAGGCTGGATAAGCTGGGGTTACTTTCCCTGGAACATCAGAGGCTGAGGGGTGACCTTATAGAGGTTTATAAAATCATGAGGGGCATTGATAGGGTAAATAGACAAGGTCTTTTCCCCAGGGTAGGGGAGTCCAAAACTAGAGGGCATAGGTTTAAGATGAGAGGGGAGACATTTAAAATGGACCTAAGGGGTGACTTTTCATGCAGAGGGTGGGGTGTGTATGGAATGAGCTGCCACAGGAATTGATGAAGAGTGGTACAGTTGCAATATTTAAAAGGCATGTGGATGGGGACATGAAAAGGAAGGACTTAGAGAGATATGGGCTAAATGCTGGTAAATGAAATTAGATTAATTTCGGATATCTATAGCATAGATGAGTTTGACTGAAGGACCTGTTTCTGTGCTGTACAGCTGTATGATTATATGACTCCAGGAGGATTAGAGAAGGTAGTATGGGAAAATGGCATTGTGGAGATGATCAGCCATGGTCTAGAATGGCGAAGCAAGCTTAATGGGCTGAATGGCCTACTGCTCTCCACATGTTTGTACGTTCTATGAGCCCTCAAACCTCCTCTGTTATTCCATTAGGTCATGACTGATCTCATTGTGTCCTTAATTCCACACTCCTTCCCGTCGTCATTAATGATTGGCTCATTTGGCAGTCAGCTTTAACGTTTGGAGTTGAAGGTGATAATTTTGGCCTAATTAATATTTGTCGAAGTGATTGGAAACTCTCCAGTTCTTTGTATCCCTCCAACTCTGGCATCTTGAGCATCCCTTATGGCTCTCACTGCAGTGTCAATGGCCCTATCTTCAGCTGCTGCTCCCCAAGCTCGGGAGTTCCTTCCCTAAAAATCTCCATCTCTTTACCTCTATCTCCTTTAAGACTCTTCTTCAAACATCTTTCTGTGACAAAGCTTATGCTCATCTGCCCTGATACGTCTGAATGTGGCCTGGTGTCAGTTTATGTTTGATTAAGCTCTGTGAAGGGCCATAGGATGTTTTATTAAGTTAAGGATGGTATATAAATACAGAGATAAAAGGTACTGCAGATGCTGGAGAATCCGAGATAACAAGGCGTGGGGCTGGATGAACACATATGTATATAAATACAGGTTGTTTTTACACCAAAGTATTGGACTGTTTCAGAACAAACTCTTCTCCAAATGATTTTACAAGCCTTTACTTAGGCTTTACAGACCTTAAGCAGGATTAGAATGCTTGTTGATAAATGAAGATTATCCGTTCAATACCTTTCCAAATACTAATGTTCATCCTGCAATATTTAATGAGCTTTCATTCCTATCAAATGTCTATTTAATGAGATTTGAAACCTCCAGAATGTAGGGATTTTCTATCCTTGCCAAGCCTTTTAGTAGATTAGGCGTTGTTTTAAACTTAATTACACGTTCTGTTCTGACTTGTTAGTCCAGAAGACATGGTTTGAACATTTAATAAGTTATTCACTCTGTTCTTTTGTGGTATTATTTTTAAATAGTGGTGGCGCTGTTGGATTTACACGGGAAGTTTAATGTTGCTTTAACACTGACTGTGTAGAAGTTTAAAGCTGTTTAAGTTCATGTCAGAAGTTTAAAGCTGTTTTAGCAGGAGCTCATGGGGAAGTTTGAATGCTTACGACCTGTAGACAGTGTAAAACTGTTTTCATATTGATTTTGTAAGACATTTTAAGTTTATTAATAACTGCTTAAAATAAGCCTAACGTTTTTCCTTTCCATTTGTGTGGAAGTTGAGAATTCTCACATTTGGGATTTGTAGAAATCCCAAGGCTGTAGCTCAATCTTATCGCCGTTAATCCACTGACCATCTATCTCTGCCTCCTGCTCCCACGCTAGCCAAAATTATATAAAGTTCTTTCTCCTCATCTCCTGTCCTCTGTCCTTTAAATCTGCCGTCATTGCCCTCCGAACAAACAGTGCTTGATCCTCCAACCTTACAAATGACCAGCCATCTCCAACACTTCCTCGCTTCTGCAAAGTGCATGGAGATGATGAAACATTCCAAACTGATCTTTGAGCAATGAGCTCAGATTTTTGAACAGCGAGCCCCAATTTCTGAACAGTAAAAGCTGATTTTTGAACAGGAGGCCCTGATCTTTGAGCACGGAGCCCTGGTTCTAGTTTGTTGGAGCTGAGTCTGCTGCTCGGAGTCAGAAATGACACCCTGTGTGACTGTTACATTGGCAGACTGTCCCTTACTTACCACGCCTGCAGCCTCTGACAGAGTTGACCTCAGCATCCTCCTCCAATGCCAGTGCACTGTCCTCCAGCTCTCCCTGGGATCCATTCTGATCTGTCTTACCAGACAATCTCCTGCAATGGTTTCTGTTACCTCCGGGTGTTTCCCCCCAATGATCTCTCCATGGGATCACTCAGTGGCTTCCCCCACTTTTTCATCTACATGTTGCCGTGGTGCCACCACCTGAAGACACATCAGCGGATCACCAACTCCCATCCCCATCAACTCTCTGAATCTTCTGCTGTAGCTAAACTGCCTCTAGCATCCAGTACAGGATGAGCAGAAATTAGTGTACACACACACATGCACACACACACACGTCGGAAGTCAGTGGCTAGTGGAATTGTGACTGGGCTCGTAAACCACAGCCCCAGGTCAGTGTTCTGCTGACTGAAATTATTCTCTGGTGAGGAGGAATGTCTTCACCTGGAGAGTGTTTCCAGGGGTTTGGCCGGGGTGGGGTGGTGGGGTGCGGGGTAGGGGGGGAATAGGTGTTGTGGGGCCTGTGGAATTCTCCACCACAGAAAGCATTTGAGGCCAAAACATTGAATGTTTTAATTATGAGAAGGAATGGAGGGTTTGAGATATAAAAATAGTCGTGATAAGCTGGGACTTTTTTTTCACTGGAGCGTGGGAGGTCGAGGGGTGACCTTATAGCAGTTTATAAAATTATGAGGGGCATAGATAAGGATGAATGACCAAGGTCTTTTCCCTAGGGCGGGGGATTTCAAAACTAGGGGCCATATTTTTAAGGTGAGAGGAGAAAGATTTCAAAAGGACTCAAGGGACAACTTTTTTACACAGAGAGAGGTTTGTGTGTGGAATGAACTGCCAGAGGAAGGTATAGTTACAACATTTAAAAGATATTTGGATAAGTACATGAATAGGAAAGGTTTGGAGGGATATGGGCTAAATGAGGGCAAGTGGGACCAGTTTAGTTTGGGAACATGGTTGGCATGGACTGGTTAGACATGCTGTCTGACTCTTTAACTCCACAAGGAGTTCGATATATTTCTTAGTGCTGAAGAGATCAAAGTGTATGGGGGAGAAAGCAGGAACAGGGGGCTGAGTTGGATGATCAGCCATGATCATATTGAACGACAGAGCAGGCTTGAAGGGCTGAATGGCCTACTCCTGCTCCTGTTTTTTTTCTGTGTTTCCAAGTATCTCTAGATTTCACACCCACTGGCACTACGACTGTGCCACTGTCTTTGTTCAGCAGAGGAAGGATGCAGGGAGGGCGAAAAGGGGAAATGGTGGAAGAGAAATAAACACATCAGAATTAACAATTAGGGGCAGTTTGTAAGTCAGAGCAGAAGGAGAGAGATTGGAATGGAAACTCTCACAGGCCCGTGTGATTTTCAAATTTAGGCTGGCGATATATTGTTTCATTTGGGTAAATAAGTTTCATTCATCTCCCTAATAAGGCTTTTCCAATTAGTAGCATTCCCAGTGTCAGGTTACACCAGTTTAGACCATCAATCTCCGTTACGGCTGACAAAAGGCTTCCTGCTCACTCTCCATGCAGTTGTGAGCTGTTTTGCTAGTTGCCTACTAATCTTAGCCATGCCACAAGCTCCCTGCGCAACCACTTCGCATTCAGATCCACTCCAAAGTAAACTCATCAAACTCACTGAGATGACCCAGCAGAGAAAAATCTCACCAGCCAGCAGACTTCGCAAATTTCGTTGATCAGTAAAAAACACATTACATGTTTATTATTAAAACAGCTTCCAATACTTCACACAGATGGAGTGGTGGAGCAGCAAACTCTGTACCCACAGAATCTCAGAAATGTGCAGACCAGAAAGAGGCCATTCTGTCTGCCTAGCCAGTGCTAGCTGCTCTGTCGGAGCAGTCTAGCCGTTCCCCAAATACACACTTTTTCTCTATAACCTTCATACTTAGCTAGCTGCCCAACCCCCTTTACAAATTACTTGTGAAAGTGGCTTTCTATTTCTTTTTCGGGTAGAATGTTCTAGATCCCAACAACCCTCGCTGTGAAAAACATTCTCTTCCTCTCCCTTCTAGAGCATTTTTACCAATAATTTTAAATTGATGATCGCTGAGTTGAGACTGATGTGAGTGTGTGCTGCTGTGTGAGTGTGCGCGTGACTGTCCATGAGCCTGAGTGGGTGTGCTTTCGCGTGCGTGTGAGTCTGTGTGGTTTTGCTGAGTGTGTGTGCACAATTGAACACAAGTGTGTAAGATTGTGTGTGAGCGCGTGTGTGTGTTTTTTGCATGAGTGTGTGTATATGCGATTGTGTGTGTGTGGAAGCGTGAATGTGTACGATTGTAGGTGAGTGTGTAAGGTTGTGTGTGAGTGTGTGATTTTTACATGAGTGTGAGTGTATGTGCAATTGTATATGAGTGTGTAAATGTGAATGTGTGACATTGTAGGTGAGTGTGTGATTGAGAGAGCGTTGGCTCCATTCTGTGAGGAGAACATCACGGTTCAGCCGCCTATTGATATAATTTTCTCCTATATTATCGAACAGAGAACATAGAACAGTACAGCACAGTACAGGCCCTTCAGCCCATGATGTTTTGCCGACCTATTCTCCTTCTAAGATCAAACTACCCTGCATACCCTACACTTTACTATCCTCCATGTGCCTATCCAAGAGTCGCTTAAAATGCCCCTAAAGTATCTGACTCCACTACCACTGCTGGCAGCGCATTCCGCACACCCACCACTCTCTGGTGAAGAACCAATATTCAGTTTCACAGGGGAAGAAGGTACCCATGAGACTGCGATGTGGGAAGGACCCCTTGGTGCTGTATCTGAGCTGGAATCAGAGCCATCATGAGAACAGGGGCTGGGAGAGGTGATGGTGGTGGTCGAGGGAAATTTAACAATAGAGATAGAGAAAGAGAGAGTAGATATCTACCATGTTGTCTGTCACTCATGTGCCAGGAGCACATCTCAGTGAGTGACTGAGACAAATAATCTCAGTAATTAGAGAGGTCACACTTTCTGTGTTCTGCCTTACCAACACGACTTTAAACAAATGGCTTGAGTGTCAGTTGTGTGCATTGAGCTGCAAATTAAATAAGAAATGAAAATTAATGAAAGCAAATCGGCTAGTTAGAATGTAAGGGATGAACTTTACATCAGTTGCCATGGTAACTGGTACATTGAGGCCTGATCACAGATTGAAGCCTAACTGCAAGGCATATGGTGTGGTTTGATAGGTGCCATATTTTCCAAGGACACAGAAGCAAGTGAATTAGTTACGAGCTATGATGCAGGAACTTTGATAATTAAGGCAGTTAATTAATTGGTACCCTCTACATCCCTGATGGCAGTTGTTCATAGCAGAGCAAAAAGATTAAGCAGGAGGAATATGAGCGCGTCTGGGCGAATGGGTTGCAGAGGGAGAGCTGTCAAGCTGCCAGTCACTGAAAGAAAAAAAATTATTATTTTCTTCCTGCCATTGTTTAAATTATATTCCCGTCTCTCTCAACAATTCCCGCCTGGCCTCCTGCCTCGTTTCTGTGATTGCTATCACCTTACCAACTCAATATTTGTGTCGTTCCACACAACAAGTTAGGGTTGTCCAAGCTGTGAACAGTGAATCAGCAACAAGATTTACATGGTGGCTCAGTGGTTAGCACTGCTGCGTCACAGCACCAGGGACCCGGGTTCAATTCCTTGGGTGACTGTCTGTGTGGAGTTGGCACGTTCTCCCCGTGTCTGTGTGGGTTTCCTACGGGTGCTCTGGTTTCCTTCCACAGTCCGAAGATGTGCAGGCTAGGTGGATTGGCCATATAGTGGCCATATAAATTGCCTATAGTGTACGGAGATGCGGAGCTTAGGTGGGCTATAGGGGAATGGGTCAGTGTGGACTTGCTGAGCCAAAGGGCTTGTTTCTACACTGTAGGGATTCTATGATACCCCCTCCTCTAACCTGGTGAAGTTGTCGTAGGGTGAGCTGGTCTTGTTAAACTTGAAAGGGTTCAGAAAAGATTCACAAGGATGTTGCCAGGGTTGGAGGGTTTGAGCTACAGGGAGAGGTTGGGGCTATTTTCCCTGGAGCCTGGAAACCTTATAGAGGTTTACAAAATCATGAGGGACATAGATAGGGTGAGTAGTCAAGGTCTTTTTCCCAGGGTAGAGGAGTCCAAAACTAGAGGGCATAGGTTTAGGATGTGAGGGGAAAGATTTAAAAGGGACCCCGGGGGAGGACAGGGCTATAGATGGCAGGTGGGATGTCATTCAAAGGGGCAATCAGGATTGACAAGCGAGGCAGAGGGTCCTCGTTCATTTCCCTGTTTCGCTGCAGACCTGAGATGTTCCCCTTTGAGGAAATGTTGAATAATCCACTCTTGGCTGACATCCCATTGTCAGTGAACAGAGAATTTTCATTCCGGTGGTTGGAACTTTTTGTGAGCAGGATGCTGCATCCCAGCGTTTGAAGCACATAGCAATTCAATTGGGTCACATTATTAAAGCCGAGCATCTGGCAGAATCCCCTTGCTTCTAATTATGTAGATTAAACAAAAAGTAACCATTCATGCTTCACTTTGTCAGGAGACCCAAAAGGTGATGTCTTATATTCTGAGTGACAAGGAGGCTGTATCCATGTCAACACTTAGTACAATTGCCTCGAATCCCTCCCACTTGAACTGTTGGAATATCTTTCTCCCAGGATACATTTGCAAACTCCAGTCTTTGCATGGGAGTCTCAACAATGTGGAACTTAAGGACAGTTCTTTATTGGATGTAGGGAGCATGGGATTTTACCAAAGAGGGGCCATGGATACAGGATACCTGCTGAAATTTAAAGCAAAGGAGTGAGATGTGACTCAGTTTATTGGAAAAAAATAAGGAGAAGCAAATAAGCTAAAGGGGATGGCATGGTGGTTCAGTGGTTAGCACTGCTGCCTCCCAACACCAGGCACCCAGGTACGACTCCAGCCTCAGGTGACTGTCTGTGTGAAGTTTGCATGTTCTCCCCGTGTCTGCGTGGGTTTCCTCCGGGTGCTCCGGTTTCCTCCCACAGTCCAAAAATGTGCAGGTTAGGGTGGATTGGCCATGGGGAATTGCCCGTAGTGTCCAGGGATTTGTATGTTAGGTGGATTAGCTGTGGGAAATGCAGGGTTATAGGGTAGGGGAGTGGGTCTGAGTGGGATGCTCATCAGAGGGTTGGCATGGACTCAACGGGCTGAATGGCCAGCTCCACACTGTAGGGGTTCTATGATTCTATATGTTAAAGGGTGCAGTGGAGAAATTTCAGACTGTAACAGGGAAGATCGGGAAGGGTGTTCAGCTTGACCTGGCTTCTCTAGGATCAGGGTCAGCAGTCAAAGGAGATTGCCTGAAGAACGACAAGTGATGTGTGGAAAAGTGGGTTTAAGCAGCGAGTGGTCGTGATGTGGAACACGCTGCCTGAAAGGGCTGTGGCAGCCACTTAAACAGGAGCTTTCCGAAAGGGAACTGGAGAGAGGTTTGAGGAGAATCAAGACTGTGCAGAAAGGACAGTTCGGGGAGTGAAATAAATGGAGCGATCCTTCAAAGGGCTGGCACAAGGCTGTTGGGCCGAATGGCTTCCTCAGCCCTGATTAAATGTGAGAGGTTTAGGTTTAGGTGTTGGGCTGGAGGAAACCTGTTCATGTAGAGAGCAGTGAGATTTAAGGATTGTGTTAGTAATTGAGGTGTCAGTATTGATAATGAGATTCACTGGCTGGCTGTGAGAGAAAAGGCGGTGCAAGGTGATGGAATGAGGGAAAGTAAATGTGTTTGGGATTTCCACGATGTGGAGGTGCCGGTGACGGATTGGGCTGGACAAGGTCAGAGATCACACAACACCAGGTTATAGTCCAACAGGTTTATTTGAAAACACAAGCTTTCGGAGCACTGCTCCCCCGTCAGGTGACAAAGGAACAGCGTTATGAAAGTTTGTGATTTCAAATAATGTCGGACCGTAACCTGGTGTCGTGCGACTTCTGACCTTGTTTGGGATTTGCTTGTGTACCGGGTAAACACCAGCACAGCCTGCAAGGGCCGAATGGACTGCTGCTTCTCAGCAAGTAGCTTCCAGCTGAAACTACGGACAGAGAATTGGAGCAGAATTTTTATGTTTTCCCTCTGTACTTACGCCCCCAACTCTACCCTTGTCGAGAAACACCTTCCTGCTGCTCTGTGCTATTGGGTAACTCCATCCAGACCCCCGATCAGACTGTGAGGCTCCAGGTGAGGGCTGAGCTCACTGAGCAGGGCAGGGTAGTGCTAGGGGGCTTTGGGTTCTTCTTTCATTGGGTGTAGGTGTCAGTGGAAAGGTAAAGACTTATTGTCCATCCCTAATTTCCCCAGAGGGTAGTTAAGAGTCAACCACATTGCTGTGGGTCTGGAGTCACATGTAGGCCAGACCAGGTAAGGATGGCAGTTTCCTTCCCTAAAGGACATTAGTGAACCAGATGTGACAATTGGCAATGGATTCATCATTAGACTCTTAATTCCCGATTTTTATTCAAATTCTGCCACCTACTAGGTTGGGATTTGAACACATTTCGTCAGAACATTGCCTCAGTCTCTCGATTAATAGTTTAGTGATGATAATCTGTCGTGTAGAGGAGAGCAGTAAGTTCCAAAATAATGGGTTGATGGGGTGGGCAGGAAAGTTGCAGATGGAGTTTAACTCTGGTAAGTGTGAGGTAATGCATTTAGGGAGGTTAAGCAGTATAGGGGAATATACAATAAATGGGAACAGACTGAGGTGGGGGAGTTGGGGGAGATAAAGTGAGAGATCCTGGTGTGCAGGTGCCCAGGTCCCTAAAAGTACAGGTAGATTAGGTTGTAAGGAAGGCATATGGACTGCTCTCCTTCACTGGCTGAGGTATAGAGTACAGCAGTGGGGATATAATGATGAAACTGTATAAGATACTGTGAGGCCACGCCTGGAGTATTGAGTGACATTCTGGTCACCACATTCTAGGGAGAATGCTATTGCACTGGAGTGAGTGCAGAGAAGATTTACTGGAATGTTTCCAGGGCTGGAGAATTGTAGCTACGAGGAGGGATTGGAGAGGTTGGGGTTGCTTTCCTTAGAATAGAGAAGGCTGAGGGGCAACATGATTGAGGGATACAAAGCTGTGAAGTGGGGGGAAGAGAGTTTCCCTGGCAGAGAATTCAAAAACCAGGATTCAAACAAAGTGGCAGGAAGAATACAGTGAATATGAGAAACAACATTTTTATGCAGAGGGTGGTGGGTGTCCGGAATAATCTGCCTGAGTTGGTGGTGAAGACAGAGACCCTAAACTTTTTAAAATGTACCTGGATCTGCACCTTTAAGTGCTGTAAGCTACTGGTCTATGGGCTGTGTGCAGGAAGAAGGGATTCGAAAGGGCATCTGGGTGTCTTTGGGTCAGCATGGACAAGATGGGCCAAATGGCCCCCTTCTGTGCTGCATCATTTCTGTGGTTCTATGGTTTTAATACAATAACAAAAACCATTGTAATTGTCATCATCACCAAAGACTAATATTCAACCTCAGTTTTGTTAATGAACTGGGATTGTGAACCATTGCTCCCAGAACACCATCCCTCAGTTACCTGGGTTAGTAATCCAGTGATATTACTGTGAGGTCAGTATCTCAGAAAGTGTACGTTTGCACAGAGGAGTTAATGGACGCTGTGATGCTCAAGGGTCACTGGGAACAGGCAGGGCAATAAATAATCCTTTTCCTTACTAGTTCTGAAGAAAGGTCACTGGACCTGAAATATTAACTCTGCTTTTTCTCCATAAATGCTGCCACATCTAAGATAACAAGGCGTGGGGCTGGATGAACACAGCAGGTCAAGCAGCATCATAGGAGCAGGAAAACTTGACGTTTCGGGCCTAGACCCTTCATCAGAAATGGGGGAGGGGAAGAGGGTTCTGAAATAAATA
>JAHRHZ010000060.1:9659460-9678852 GCA_024137785.1 Ginglymostoma cirratum | reverse complement strand
TCACACACATGCACCCCAACCATGCAATGATTACATTGCTGTCTGCTCTCTGCTTCCTCTCCTGCCATGTCCTGTCTCACTATTGTCTCTTACTCAGCCCCATACGACACAGCTCCTGTCCCTATTAACATTCAGATGGATCTGGGCATGCAGGTCCACAGTTCCCTCAAAGTGGCAACACAGGTGGCCAAAGTGATGAGGATGGCATATGGCATGCTTGCCTTCATCAGCCAGGGCAAGGGCTACAAGAGTTGGCAAAACATGCTGCAGCTATATAAAACCCTTATTAGGCTGCATTTGGAATATTGTGTGCAGTTTTGGTCGCCACATTACCAGAAGGATGTGGAAGCTTTGGAGAGAGTACAGGGAAGGTTCACCAGGATGTTGCCCAGTCTCAAGGGCATTGGTTATGAGGAAGCGTTAAAAAGATCAGGATTGTTTTCACTGGAAAGACAGCAGCTGAGAAGAGACCTGATCGAGCTCTATGAAATTATGAGAGGCATAGATAGGGTGGATAGTTAGAGACTTCTTCCCAGGATTGAAGTTTCAATTATAAGGGGGCACAGGTTCAAGGTGAGAGGGCAAAAGTTTAAGGGAGATGTATGAGGGAACGTTTCACACAGAGAGTGGTAGGAGCTTGGAATGCACTGCCAGAGGAGGTGGTGGAAGCAGGCACGTTGGCAACATTTATGTGGCACCTGGATGGTTACATAAATAGGGAGGGAATAGAGGGATATGGGCCAAATAAGGGCAGGATGCTTGTTTTTTAGTTTAGTCAGTGCATGATGATCGGCACAGGCTTGGAGGGCCGAAGGGCCTGTTCCTGTGCTGTACTTCTGTTCTGTTCAGTGTTCTATGCCCATCGTTGTCACCTTGCTGAGAGCTGTTGAGTGTTGTGTCTGGTTGCTGACCTTGTTGCTGTAGTTCCTGATAAATGATCCATTCAAAAATCCCAACGACACAGCAGGGAAATTTAAATGTAGTTGATTAAATTAAACTAGTGTCAAAATAAATAGTAACTAGTGGCCCCAAAACTACCAGATTGTCAAAGTTCCCTTGTCCCTCACTTCATTTGAAATGCTAACACATTCCTTTGTCACCTTGAGACTCTGCCCTTCTCAATGCACTGCAAACCTTTGTACTTTGGATCATCCTTTTCGATGAAATCCCATTCCCTTGTCTCCTCTCCCCAACCTGGTCAAGTGTCAACGTGGTAATAAGACACTTGCCCCAGTTTTTGGATCTCTCCCTGTCCTTGCCCCCTGCCTGTCTCTGTCATCTCCTCCAACCCTACAACCCTCTGAAATGTCCACACTCCTCTCATTCTGCTCTCTTATGAGCTTTCAGTTTTAATTGTTTCACTGTTGGCCGCTGAGCCTCTGGCTGTCTACTCTATAAACCCTGGAATTGAGTCCCTGCACCTCTTGGCTTCTTCATCACTTTCTTTCTTTAAGAGACTACTTCAAACTTTCCTCTTTGCCTAAGCTCTTTGACCAGGCTTCCATTGTAGCCTCCTTGTACAGTATGGTAAAACTCTGTTTGATAATGTGCTGTTCGCATGCCTGTTCACGCTGAAGGCACTATGTGGCTGTAAGCTGTTATTCTATGGGCTAAGTTAGTCAGTGGTACTGAATCACAGAATTACAAAACTGTTACAGACCAGAATGAGGCCGTTTGGGCCATCGTGCCTGCACCAGGTTGTTAAACAAAGCTGGAATTGTCAAAAACTAGTCGCAGTTATTGGTCACCAGAAAAGATTGGACAATGTTAGATTGGACAATGACCTCCTTCCCTTGGAGATAGTAGGAACTACTGATGCTGGAGTCTGAGATAACAAGGTGTAGAGTTGGATGAACACAGCAAAGATTTTCTGAAGAAGGGTCCAGACCCGAAACATCAGCTTTCCTGCTCCTCTGATGCTGCTTGGCCTGCTGTGTTCATCCAGCTCTACACCTTGTTCTCTTTGTCCTCCTTCCCTAGTTACTTGGTTCAGCTGACACCCTACCCCATTCCTTCATCAGCTCGAGACTTGACAGTTCGCCACACACTGCGGGCTGATCTCCCGCATTCTCCACTTTGTAAATTCCGGATCAAAAAATCCGCCCCTGCACCTTCTCAATAGGATACAGGAGCAGGGCTCTCATGATGCAGTGGTAGTTCCCCTACCTCTGGATTAGGAGGCCTCTGCTCAAGCCCACCTGCTCCAGAGGCATGTAATAACATTTCTGAACAGGTTGGTCAGAAAAACAGGATAGAGGCAATCCTTTCTTGTACAGCCCTCCTGAATGAATGAACTATGATATTTCACTGACTCTCACTGTGTGCCTGTTTCTGTCAGCTGTACATTCCCTGCTCTTGTTAAAACGCAGCAGGTATTTGGACAAGATTCCAGAGTGTGAGCAGACAGTGTCCTCTACTGGAGGCTGTGAAAAATAACAACAAGCTCCTACCCTCCGAGCAGTGGAAAGTCACCCTGAAGTCAGAGATAAAAGGTACTGCAGATGCTGGAGAATCCGAGATAACAAGCATGGGGCTGGATGAACACAGCAGGTCAAGCAGCATCATAGGAGCAGGAAGGCAGTTGGTGTAGAATTTCCCACAGATTGGTGTGTAAATCATTAAAAACTGAATGCTGATAACCAGTGATGGCTGGTTTATGACCGACTGTTACTATATACTAAGAGCAGGAGTAGGCCATTCAGCCCTTCGAGCTTGCTGGATAAGACCATGACTGCTCTGATTGCTGTTCAATTCGATTTTCACATGTAACCCTCTGCCTTTTCATTAAGAATCTCTCATCTTCTGCTGTAACAGTATTCAGTGACCCTGCCTGCACCACGCTGTGGGGAAACAATCCTTTGCAGCTTCACAAGCCTCTGGGAGAGAGATAAAAAACTTCCATCTCCATCTTAAATGGGAGACCATTTATTTTGAAATTATTCCCCTGGTTCTAATCTCCTCTGTAAAGGGAATTATGCTCTCAACACCCACTCTGTCATGTTCCCCCCACCCCCCACCCCTGGGATTCTGTCTAATTCAGTAATACCACCTCTCAATTTGTGAAGCTTCAATGGATACAGGCCATCCCTGTCTCATCTTTCCTCATAAGACTGCTTGTCCCAGGTATCTGACCTCTGAACATTTCCAGAACTGTTTCTAATATAATTCTTAAATTCCTTTCTTAAATAAGGAAATAAAAACTGTATGAAATGTGCCAGATTTCACCTCACTGACACAGTGTACAACTGTGACAAAACATTCTCAGTTCTATATAAGCTCAGCAGGTCTGGCAGCATCTCTAAAGAAAAAAATAGAGTTAATGTTTCGAGTCTGTTATGTTCTGAGGAAGGGTCACTGTTTTCTCCTTCACAGATGCTGCCAGACCTGCTGGGCTTTTCCAGCAACTTTGTTTTTGTTCCTGATTTACAGCATCCACAGTTCTTTCGGTTTTTATTCTAAGTTCTAAACTTCATTTCCCCTTGCAATATCAACTATAACATTCCATCTATCTTTCTGGTTACTTTCTATACCTACATTCTAACTACCTGTGATGCATGCACTAGGCCTCCAGATCCCTCTGCACCTCAGAACTCTGTAATCTCTCACCATTTAGATAATGCGCTTCCTTTTCATTCTTTCTGCCAAAGGGGATAATTTCACACTTTCCCAACATTTGTCAGACCTTCGCCTAGTCATTGGACTGGCCAGTAGCCGTTTTGTAACCCCATGTCTACTTCAAAATGTAGTTTCTGACCTGTCTTTATGTCATCAGCAAATTTAGCATCCATACCTGTTGGCACCTTTGTCCAAATTTAGATGGTAAATAATCAAGGCTCTGACTATAGATTTGCACCATCACCTTCTCAAGGGGCAACTAGGGATGGGCAATAAATGCTGGGCCCAGCTAGTGACACCCACATCCCTCAAATGAATAGAAAAAAAACATTCTTGGTTAAAATCTTCCAGCTTCCTGCATACATGATAGAAATGCATAGCTGTGTCTTCACCAGCCTGTGGAAGAGGAGTTTAGCACAATGGCTTGTTGTGTGTCTTAATTATTTTGAAAAAAACTTTAATTGCCAACTTATGCCTGTTGTCTTGTGCTAATTTAAATACTGCGCTACATATGAAATTAATACTTATTCTGTGCGTGTGTGTGGCTTAAAGTTTAACAGAGCAAAGATAATTACCGAGGAATCGATAATTATTGATGAAATCTTATTCCGCTTCTATGTGAACCCCATATGTTAACCCAAACACAGACAGCATTGTTACTAGGTGACTGCATCTCTTCATAAATTAGCTAGTGAGAATGAAAAAGTAACCTTCCAGAAAATCTCTGAAAGGGCCCTCGGGAAAATAAAGTATTTGCCTCCTGTTCCCAATGATTAATGATGTGTGAGGGAGGTTTGAAAGTGGGAGGAAGTGGGAACAAAGGATCCAGAAACAGGAGAAACAACAAGGCCCATGATGTCCATCCCACCCCTGATCGCCACTGAATTCTTAATGTGGGATCGGGACATATGAACAAGGAACAAGAGTAGGCCAATCAGCCCTTCAAGTTTGCTCCCCCAAATTATTAAAATTGTGGCTGATATAGTTTTAACTTTAACTGTTCATTCCTGCACATCCCTCATAATCTTTCACTCCCTCAGGAGTCAGGAATCTATTTTAGATTCATCGATTTATATAGCGCATCGAGTCTGCACTGACATTACTACCACTAAAGGTGTGCCAATCCTAATTTCCTGCACCTTTCCCATATCCTTGAATGATGTGATATTTGAAATGCTCATCCAAAAATGTTTGAAGGTTTGTACGGTTTTCAGCCTCCTCTACCTTCCCAGGCAGAGTTGTCCAGATTCTCCCCACTCGCTGAATCATAAAGTTTTTTTCTCAAATCCCCTCTGAGTCTTCCGCCCCTTACCCTAAAACTATGCCCTCTTATGATTGACCCCTCAACCAAGGGCAACAGTTGCTCTCTATTTGCCCTGTCTGTACCCTCATAATCTTATACACTTCAGTCGTATCCCCCCACAACCTTCTCTGCTCTAGAGAAAACAATCCAAGTCTATCCAGTCTCTCCTTCCAGCTCAATTTCTCCATCCCAGGCAATATCCTGGTGAATCTCCTCTGTAACCCCCTCCAGTGTAATCACATCCTTCCTGTAGTGAGGTGACCAGAACTGCACAGTGCTCCAGCTGTGGCCTGACCAACGCTCTGTACAACTCCAACATTACCTCCTTGCTCTTATACTCAATGCCACAACTGATGAAAGCAAGTATCCCATATGCCTTCTTAACTATCCTATTCACATGTTCTGCCAATTTCAGGGATTTGTCAATAATTATCCCAAGATTCCTGTTTTCCTCTAAGTTACCCAGTGTCCTGTCATTCATTAAATACTCTCTCATCTTGTTTCTTCTTCCAAAGTGCATTACCTCACACTTATCAGGTTTAAATACCATCTGCCACTGCTCTGCTCATCTAACCAGCCCATCTATATCTTCCTGTAACCTACAACTATCTTCTTCACTAATATTCTACTCTAATTCACTACTCTACCAATCTTGGTGTCATCTACAAATTTGCTTCACATTCCCCCACATTTCCATCAATAAGATTTATTTATATAACAAACAATAAGGGTCCCAGTACTGATCCTTGTGGTACGCCACTGGACACTGGCCTCCAGTCACTCAAACAGTCTTCTACCACTACCCTTTGTATCCTATTACTGAGCTAGCTTCTGATCCAATTCACCAGGTTTCCCTCAATTCCATGTGCATTAACCTTCTCAATCAGTCTCCCATGTGGGACATTGTCAAAATCTTTACTAAAATCCATATAAACTGCACCAACTGAACTTCCCTCATCCACATACTTGATCACATTTTCAAAAAAGTTCTAACAAATTTGTGAGCCTTGACAAAGCCATGCTGGCTATCCCAAATTAACTCATGCATTATGGGTATTAATTCGTTCCTTCATAATCTTTTCCGACAGTTTCCCTGTAACTGACGTGAGACCCAGTGGTCTGTAATTTCCTGGTTCATCTCCACCAGCCTTCTTAGAAAGTAGAACCACATTCGCCATCCTCCAGTTCTCTGGCACCTCCCCTGTGGCTAGAGAGGAATTACAAATTTGTATCAGAACCCCTGCAATTTCCTGCCTCCCCTCCCCCCCCCCCACAGCGATTCATCCGGGCAGGGGATTTTTCCATTTTTAATCCTGACAGAACCTCCAATACCTCCCCATTTCCTATGTCAAACTGTGCAAGTTCCTCACAGTCCCTTTTCCTGAATTCTGTACTTATGTTCTCCTTTTCCAGAGTGAAGAAAAGAGAAGTATTCATTCAAAACCCTTCCAATATCCTGTGGCTTCACACACAGATTGCTCCTTGGCCCTGAATGGGCCCTACTCTTGCCCTGGTTAACCTCTTCCCTTTAATGGATTTATAAAATATCTTAGGATTCTCCTTAAACCTGCTCTCAAGTTCTTTCTTATGCCCCCTTTTGGCTCATCTAATAGCTTTCTTAAGTTCCCTCCTGTACTTCTCGTATTCCTATCTACTTTCATCTTAAAAATGTTTAAAGATTCTGTAACCTTTGAGGAAAGGAATTCCAAAGACTCACAACCCTCTGAGAGTATAAGATGATTCCTCATCTCTATTTTAAACAGGCAGCTCCTTATTTTTAAAGATTAACGCCTGCTTCTAGATTCTACCACAAGTGGAAACATCCTTTCAACGTCCACCTGGTCAACTCCCTTCAGGGTCTAATATGTTTCAATTAAGTTACCTGTCACTAATCTAAACTCTAGAGGATACAGGCCCAGAGATTAGTCTAGTAAACCTTCTCTGAGCTGCCAATGCATTAACGTTCTTCTGTAAGGTATTGACCAGTGCTATACACAGTAATCCAGTTGCAGTTTCACTAATGCCCTATATAACTGAAGCATGATCTCCCTACCCTTATGGTCAGTTGCCCTCACAATAAACCAATACATTCTATGAGCTTCCCTGATTACTTGCTGCACCTGTGTGCTAACCTTCTGTGACGCATGCACTAGGACACCCAGATCCCTCTGCATCTCACAGCTCTGTAATCTCTCACCATTTAGGTAATAATGTTGTGGAGGTGGCGGTGGACAAGGCCAGAAATCACATGACACCAGGTTATGGCCTAAAATAAACATGTTGGACTATAACCTAGTGTCGTGTGATTTCTGACCGTTTAGATAACGTACATCTTTTTTATTCTTTCTGCCAAAATGGATGATCTCACTGTTTCCAACCTTATACTCTATTTGGCAAATCTTTGCCCAGTCACTGAACTTATCTATATCGCTTTGTAGACTCCTTTTGTCCTCCCTTTCCTACCCATCTTCGTGTTGTTGTGGTATGAGTGGGAAAGATTGAAAATGTATCCGAGAACATAGGAACAGGAGTGGGCCATTCAGCCCATTGAGCTTGCCACACCATTTAATACTATCATGGTCGATTGAACATTTCGATACCTTTCAGTTACCCTGTTCACATAACCTCGTACCCCACTGGCAATCAGCAATTATCAATCTCTACGTGAAACATATTCAAAGACTGAACCTGCACAGCCCTCTGTGGTAGAGAATTCCAAAGGTTCTGAGTAAAATATTTTCCCCTGAAGATGGGTGACTTGAAATGTTAACTCTGCTTTCTCTCTATAGCTGCTGCCAGACTTGCTGAGATTTTCCAGTTTTTGTTTCTTATTTCCAATATCCACAGTTCTTTTTCTTAAATTTCTCCTCCTGTCTGATCTTAGTGGCTTCCCCTTTATTTTTAAACATTGCCTGCAGTTCTAGACTCCCCAAACAGGAAAAATATCTGACCTGCAGGGACCCTGTCTATCCATTAAGTCTTTTGTAAGATTTTATGAGATCACATCTCATTCTTCAAAACTCAAGAGAGTATAGTTTTCCCAATGTCTGTTCATAGGACAGTCCCTCCATCCCAGTAGTAAATCTGGTAAACCTTCATAACACCCCCTCTATGGCAGTAATATTTCTGCTGAGGTAAGGAGACCAAAACCACACACAGTACCCCATGTTCAGTCTCACCAAGAAAGACAAACGTTTGCTTCTCCCTTTGTGTTCAGTTCACAGAGTACGCGAGAGAGACAGAGTTTTATTGGAAAGGCAATGATTGACTGGGTAAGGGACCAGGATGACAAAAAAGTGTTCAGCCTAAAGGCAAGTTTTACAAACTGCCTGGGAATGAAAGACGAGCTGTTGGGATTCAATATAAAACCCTTTCTACACTGTCAAGGGATTTTAGGAGACCACATCTGGAGTACTGTACATAGGGTTTTAGTCTCCCTCCCTCAGAACCAGTTCAGTGAAGGTTCACTTGGCAAGTTCAGGAATGAAGGGGTTAATTTATGAGGAACACATTAACAGTTTGGATCTATGAGAATTTATTAGAATGAGAGGTGAGCTTATTGAAATGCCTTCAGTTTGGATATTGGGAGGATAGAACCCCTTCTGGGAAGGTCCAAGGCTAGCAAGCACAGTTAAAAAGTAAGATATTTCATCTCTCGGTGGGCCCTATGGGGAGGCGATGGCCTAGTGGTATTATCGCTGGACTGTTAATCCAGAGACCCACAAAATATTCTGGGGACCTGGGTTCAAACCCTACCGTGGCAGATGGTGGAATTTGAATTCAATATAAATCTGGAATTAGAAGTCTAATTATGAACATGAATCCATTGCTAATTGTTGGGGAAAACCCCATCTGGTTCACTAATGCCCTTTAGGGAAGGAAACTGCCATCCTTACCTGGTCTGGCCTACATGTGACTCCATACCCACAGCAATGTGGGTGACTCTTAACTGCCCTCTAGGCACTTAGGGATGGGCACTAAATGCTGGTCTAGCCAGCAATAGCTTCATCCTGTGAATGAATTTTTAAAAAATGAAAAGAATTATGTATTTGGAATTTCCACGTTCCCCTCTGAGCCACTCACTATCCTGACTTGGAAATATATCACTGTTCCTTCAGTGTCACTGTGTCTAAATCCTGGAATTCCCTCCCTAAGAGCATTGTGGGTCAATCTACAGCACATGTGCAGCGATTCAAGAAGGCAGCTCACCACCACCTTCTGAAGGGGCAACTAGGGATGGACAATAAATACTGGTCCAACTAAAATGGGCCACATCCCATGAGAGAATACCAAACAAACCTACCATCCAGGAGAGTCTTAGTCTTCAAATACATTCAGGGTTGTCTTTGTGAAATTTTCAATCGACCAGTGTATGAGGATTATGGGGAGGCAGACACATCAGAGAGAGTCACAGGACTCTTATACTGCAGCAAGAGGCTATTTGGTCCATTGTGTCTGCACTGGCACATGGAAGTTCAGTTGAGGCCATAACGCTATTGGATGATGCGGTGAGCTTGAGGTAGAACATAGAGCATAGAATCCCGACAGTGTGGAAACAGGCCCTTCGGCCCAACAAGTCCACACCGACCCTTGAAGCATCCCACCCAAACCCATCCCCCTATAACCCACCTAAGCTGCACATCGCTGAACACAATGGGCAATTTAGCATGGCCAATCCGCCTGGTCTGCACATCTTTGGACTGTGGGAGGAAACCAGAGCACCCAGAGGAAACCCACGCAGACACAGGGAGACTGTGCAAACTCCACACAGACAGTCGTCCGAGGGTGGAATTGAACGTGGGTCCCTGGTGCTGTGAGGCAGCAGTGCTAACCACTGAGCCACCATGCCACCCAAGTGCCAAATAACAGTCTCCTGTCCTGATTTCTTATGCTCAGGCTCGAATCCAACCCAGCCAGGCCAGTTATAGTGCCATGTTCCTGACTGTACAAACTCTCCCCTGCACCCTACAGCATGCCAGGAAGAAATATAGTGCCTGTCACAATCTTTCAAAGCATTTTACAGCCAATGGAATTAAGCGTGGTCACTGTTAAAACTAAGTAGATAAACAGCAGCAAATTGTGCACAGTAAGATCCCCGCAAGGCGCAATGTGATAGAAAGAAAATCATCTCTTTTCATGCTGCGGTTAAGGGAGAGACATTGGTGAGGAGACGTGAGACAAGGAGATGAAAGGTGAGCAGCAATTGGACCGCCTGTAAGAAAGGGGACATTCTAGGGTTGGTGGTGGGGGAGAGTGGGATAAGACTGAGTGGGATATCAGGAGAGTGCTTTGGAATTGTGTGTATACAGGGAGTTAAGCGAAACACTGACAGCTCAGTCTCAGTCTGGGCAGTTCAGAAAGTGACACGGTCCCTATGGAAACAGCCAATTGGGAAATGATACCTAGCGAATATTTTCTTACAGTTTTTAAAGCATTATACGTTAGCTTAAATATAGGTAAGGACTTCTGGTTATAATGGATGTGTTGGAAATGAGGGAAGGTCCTGAGCTTAGTTAAATTTTCTTAAAGGAAGTAACCAGCTTAATCTAAGGAGAAGTTGTGACAGGAGACTTCATGATGTGCTCCTCTTGTGCAATGTGGGAAATAAGGAAGGATTCCACTGTCCGTGAAAGCTACATGTGCATGGTGTGTGTCTGGCTACTCACTCACTATCCTGCAGAGCTGGAGCTGGGGATGGATCTCACTGCGGAGCATCAGCATATCATGGACAGCACGTTTAGCGAGGGTGGTCACACTGCAGGTGAGGATTGCTCAGGCAGAAAGGGAAAGGGTGACCATCAAACAGAGTGAAAGGCTCAGGAAGGAAATGCTAGAGTTTACAGTGGTCATTGTCCTGTCAAACAGATGGGCTGTTTTGGATATTATTGGGGATCAATGGCCTCTTGGGGGAAAGCAGACACAAGCACGTTCATGGGCCCATGGGTGGCTCTGCAACACAGACGGTGAGGAAAATGAGCAGCACGGTTAGGGTGGTAAGGGGTACAGACAAGCAGACATGAATCCAGGATGGTATGTTGCCTCCCCAATACCAGGGTCAGGGATGTCATGGAGTGGCTGCAGGACATCCTGGAGTGGGAGGGTGAACGGCCAGTGGTCGTGTTACACACAGGTACCAATGCTCCAGGTAAAGAAGGGACTGAGGACCCGCAAGCTGAATATAGGATGTTAAGAGATAAACTAAAATGCAGAACCTCAAATCTCAGGTTACTCCCAGTACCAGGTGCTGGTAAGACCAGGAATACGAGGATAGATAATGTGCGGTGAAATGGTGTACCAGGGAGGGGCTCAGGTTCTTGAGGCATAGGGACTGTATCTGGGGAAGGTGGGACCTGTACAAGCCTGAGGGGTTGTGCCTGAGCAGAGCTGGGACAAATATCCTCATGGGAGCATCTGCTAGTTCCATTGCTAAGGTTTTAAATAAGTATGGCAGGGGGATCGGAACTGAAATGTAGGCTTAGTGGGCTCAGATTCAGATCGGGAAACGGGAGGTAGGGCATTAGGTAGAGATGTAGTCAGCAGCTCAGAAAGGCAAAAGAAACAAGGATTAAGAAGCATTCTAACAGGAAATGGATGGGATAGAGCTGTTTATACTCCGATACATGAAGGATTACAAACCAGGCAGATTGACTAGCCGCAGATAGATTCATGGCAGCACAATGTTACTGCTATAACAGAAACTTGGTTAAAGGAGGGGCAAATTTGGCAGCTCAATATCCCTGGGTACAGAATTTTCAGGCAGGATAAAGTGGGTGACAAAAAATGGAGGGGAGGTTGTAGTAGAGAGATAAAAGATACTGCAGATGCTGGAGAATCCGAGATAACAAGCATGGGGCTGGATGAACACAGCAGGTCAAGCAGCATCATAGGAGCAGGAAAACTTGACGTTTCGGGCCTAAACCCTTCATCAGAAAGTATTGGTTAAAGACTCAATTACAGTTGTGAAGCCGGCTAACAAATTATGCTTTTTAGGTTGAGTTCAGGAATAATAAAGGGGCAGTCACACTACTAGGAGTACATTACAGATCCCTAAATAATGAGAGGGAGAGAGAAGAACACACAGGTAGACACATTGATGCCTTAGCAATAAGAGGGCTATAATAACAGGAGACCTTAACTATCCCAAGAGCAACTGGTTACAAACAATAGAAGGGGCATTGAGGGTGAAAAATTATGTCCAAGAATTTTTTTTTAATCAATACATGACCAGCCCAACAAAAGGCAATGCAATTCTGAATTTAGTTTTGAGCAATGAAGGTGGAGTCACAGGTAGATAGGATAGTGAAGAAGGTAACCAGGTGTAGAGCTGGATGAACACAGTAGGCCAAGCAGCATCATAGGGGCAGGAAAGCTTGACGATTCGGGCCCAGACCCTTCTTCAGAAATGGGGGAGGGGAAGGGCGTTCTCCCCACCTCCCTAACCTGTCCTTTCTCCCACCTATCCCCTCCTCCCACCTCAAGCCCCACCCCCAGCTCCTACCTACTAACCTCATCCCGCCCCCTTGACCTGTCCATCCTCCCTGGACTGACCTATCTCCTCCCTACCTCGCCACCTACACTCACCTCTACTGGCTCCATCCCCGCCTCTTTGACCTGTCTGCCTCCTGTCCACCTATCCTCTCCTCTATCCATCTTCTATCCACCTCCCCCTTTCTCCCTATTTATTTCAGAACGCCCTTCCCCTCCCCCATTTCTGATGAAGTGTCTAGGCCCGAAACGTCAAGCTCTCCCGCTTCTAAGATGCTGCTTGGCCTGCGGTGTTCATCCAGCTGTACACCTGGTTACCTTCTTCAGATTCTCCAGCATCTGCAGTTCCTACTGTCTATTAGTGAGGAAGGTGTTTGGTACGCTTTCCTTTATTGGTCAGTGCATTGAGTCTAGGAGTTGGGAGGTCTTGCTGCAGCTGTACAGGACATTAATTAGGTCACTTTTGGAATACTGTGTACAATTCTGGTCTCCCAACTATAGGAAGGATGTTGTGAAACTTGAAAGGATTCAGAAAAGATTTACAAGGAAGTTGTCAGGTTTAGACGGTTTGAGCTACAGGGAGAGGCTGAACAGACTGGGGCTATTTTCCCCGGAGCATTCAAGGGTGAGGGGTGACCTTTAGAGGGTTACAAAATCATGAAGGCCATGGATATGGTAAATAGACGAGGTCTTTTCCCCAGGATAGGGGAGTCCAAAACTAGAGGGCATAGGTTTAAGGTGAGAGGGGAAAGATTTAAAAGGGACCTAAGGGGCAACCTTTTCACACAGAGGGTGGTGTGTGTATGGAATGAGCTGCCAGAGGAAGTGGTGGAGGCTGGTACAATTACAGCATTTAATAGGCATCTGGATGGGGACATGAATAGGAAATGTTTAGAGGGATATGGGCCAAATGCTGGCAAATGGGACTCGATTAATTTAGGATATCTGGTCAGCATGGATGAGTTGGGCTGAAGGATCTGTTTCCGTGCTGTACAGAAGATGGGTGAAGTGACAGTGGGTGACCATATCAGGGATAGTGACCACAATTCAGTTAGATTTAGTATTATTATGGAAAAGGACAGAGAGAAATCAGGAGGAAAGGTGTTAAACTTGGGGAAGGGAAATCTTACAAAGCTGAGAAATGATTTGGCTGAGGTGGACTGAACAGGATCGTTAAAGGATAAATCAGTGGTAAACCAGTGGGAGGCACTAAATGTGAGCTCCTTATGGCAAAACAGACATGTCCCTTCCAAAAATAAGAAAGGTAGAGCCAAACCTAGACCCCCATGGCTGTCTAAAAAATTACAAGAGAAGATTAAACAGAAACTATACTGTGAACTATACTGTAAACGGAAGAGCCTTGGGAAAAGTTGATGAGCAGAGAGATCTGGGAGTTCAGGTCCATTGTACCCTGAAGGTGGCTGCACAGGTGGATAGAGTGGTCAAGAAGGCATATGGTATGCTTGCCTTCATCGGACGGGGTATTGAGTATAAGAGCTGGCAGGTCATGTTAAAATTGTACAAGACTTTGGTTCGGCCGCATTTAGAATACTGTGTACAGTTCTGGTCGCCACATTACCAAAAGGATGTGGAAGCTTTGGAGAGGGTACAGAGAAGGTTTACGAGGATGTTGCCTGGTATGGAAGGTGCTAGCTATGAAGAGAGGTTGAGTAGGTTAGGATTGTTTTCATTAGAAAAAAGGAGATTGAGGGGGGACCTGATTGAGGTCTTCAAAATCATGAAGGGTGTAGACAGGGTTGATAGAGATAAGCTTTTTCCCAGGGTGAGGGATTCAATAACGAGGGGTCACGCGTTCAAGGTGAGAGGAGAAAAGTTTAAGGGGGATACACGGGGAAAGTACTTTACACAGAGGGTGGTAGGTGCCTGGAACGCGTTGCCAGCAGAGGTAGTAGAGGCAGGCACGGTAGATTCGTTTAAGGTGCGTCTGGACAGATGCATGAGTAGGTGGGGAGCAGAGGGATACAGATCCTTAGGAATTGGGCGATAGGTTTAGACAGTGGATTTGGATCGGCACAGGCTTGGAGGGCCGAAGGGCCTGTTCCTGGGCTGTAAGTTTTCTTTGTTCTTTGTTCTTAAAAAGAAAGCTTAAGACAGTCACAAAAACACTCAACACTGCAGATAGCCTGGAGGAGTTAGAAAGTATAAGGATCAATTTAAAAAAGAAATATGGAAATCTAAGAGTGGGTGTGAAAAATATTAAAAGCAAGATCAAGGCAAACCCAAAGTACATAAAGTACAAAAGGACAGTTATGGGAAACGTGGGACCTATCAGAGATGAAGAAGGGAACTTGTGTGAAGATGCACAGGATATGGGGAGAATTTTAAATGTTTTTTTTGTCTTCATATTCACAAAAGAAAGGAATGGTGCAGAAATAATAATCACAGATGAGGAGTGTGAAATATTGGACAAAATAATCATACCTAGAGAGGAAGTGTAAGAGGCGTTGAAATCCTTGAAAGTGGATTAACCACCAGGGCCAGATGGATTGACCCCTAGGATGTTGAAGGAGGTCAGAGAGGAAATGGCAGATGCTCTGAGGATTATTTTCCAATCCTCACTGGATCGAGGTGAGGTGCCTGAGGACCGGTGGAATGCAAATGCGGTTCTGTTGTTTAAAAAAGGTACAAATGAAATGTCAAAGAATTATAGGCTAGTTCATTGTACTTTAGTGGTGGGCAGATTGTTACAATCAATCCTGGGAGATTGCATAAACTGTCACTTAGAAAGGCATAGACCCATCAGGTGTAGCCAGTCTGGCTTTGTTCCGGGAAGGTCACGCCTTACAAGTTTGATTGAATTCTTTGAGGAAGTGACAAGGAGGATCAATGAGGGTAATGCAGTAGATATTGTCTACATGGAGTTTAGTAAGGCATTTGGCAAGATCCCACTTGGCAGGTTGGTCAAAAAGTTAAATGTGTTGAATTAGATCCAAAGTTAGCTTAGTAACAGGAAACAAAAGGTAATGGTCGATGCCTGCCCTTACGAATGGAAAGTTGTTTCACATGATGTCTCCTAGGGCTCGGTGTTGGGACGCCCTGCCTGTTTGTTTTATACATGAGTGATTTAGACTTGAATGCAGGGAACACAATTGGGAAATTTGCAGATGGCACAAAAATTGACCGCACAATAGGTAGTGTAGAAGACAGCTGTGAGCTCCAAAATGATACAGATGGGTTGATGGGGTGGGCAGGAAAGTTGCAGATGGACTTTAACTCTGGTAAGTGTGAGGTAATGCATTTAGGGAGGTTAAACAGTGAAGGGGAATATACAATAAATGGGAACATACTGAGGCAGGGGAGAGGGGGGACATGAAGTGAGAGATCCTGGTGTGCAGGTGCACATGCCCCTAAAAGTACAGGTAGATTAGGTTGTAAGGAAGGCATATGGACTGCTCTCCTTCACTGGCTGAGGTATAGAGTACAGCGGTAGGGATATAATGATGAAACTGTATAAGATACTTTGAGGCCACGCCTGGAGTATTGAGTGTAGTTCTGGTCACCACATTCTAGGGAGAATGCTATTGCACTGGAGAGAGTGCAGAGCAGATTCACTAGAATGGTGCCAAAGCTGGAGAATTGTAGCTACAGGGAGAGATTGGAGAGGTTGGGGTTCTTTTCCTTAGAACAGGGAAGGCTGAGGGGTGACATGATTGAGGGGTACAAAACTGTGAGGGGTAGTGATGGAGTAGATAGGAGGAATATGTTTGCCTTGGCAGAGAGTTCATAAACCAGGGGTTGTCGATTCAAGCGAAATGGTAGAAGGATTAGAGGGGATGTGAGGAAAAGTTTTTTTACACAGGAATTCGCTGCCTGAGTTGGTGGTAAAGGGAGAGACCCTAAACTTTTTTTTAAAAAGTGCCTGGATCTGCACTGTAAGTGCTGTAAGCTGCAGGGCTATGGGCTTTGTGCAGAAAGATGAGATTAGAAAGGGTACCTGGGTGTCTTTGGGACAGCATGGACAAGATGGGCCAAATGGCCCCCTTCTGTGCTGCATCATTTCTGTGGTTCTATGGTGCTATTAAAGGGTGTGGGGAATGAGGGAGAGCGTGGGATTACACAGCGTGGGCGATTAAAGGCTGCAGGGTATGGTAAACGTGAGAGAAGACACCCTGTTCTCTCCAACTGCAGTGAAGAAGGTTGAGAGGTGAGTTGATCAAGGTTTTAAAGTGATGCACAGTCTCGAGAGAGTAGATTTGGTAGAAGCTGTTCCTGCACATAAAAGGAACAAGATGGAGAGAGCAACAAACACAGAGAATGCTGAGTGAACTCAGCAGGTTGGCAGTATCTGTCGAGAGAGAAGTCAAGTTAATTTTTCCAATCTGGTATGACATCTTCGGAACCCTAGAGAATGAAAGGGCATAGATTTAAAGTGAGGTGCGTGAAATGCCTTTCCTACAAGTGAGTAGTTGGAGTATGGAACGTTCTACCTGGAAATATCTTCAAGGATAAACTATTTCCACTGGCTGGGGATTCTAGAGCTCTGGGGCATATAGCCTAAGAATTAGCGCCAGACCATGCAGGAGAAGTGCTAGGAAGCACTTCTACACACATAGGACAGATACTGGATCATTTGTTAGTTTCAAATCTGAGATAGATAGATTTTTAAGTGAAGGTTGTAAAGATATTGGCCAAAGTCCAATTGAATTAGCCTACAGATGAGCCACAATCTGACTGAATGACAGTACAGGCTTGAAGGGTTGAATTGCCTACTCCTGTTCCCATGCTCCTGTGAAATATGGTGGATGCAGGTTCAATTGAAGCATTCAAGAGGGACATTGGATGGTTATTTGGATAGAAATGGTCTATAGGCTTATGGGGAGAAAGCAGGAGATTGGTACAAGGTGATGATGTATCTTTGAAGAGCTGGTGTCGACATGATGGGCCAAATAGCCACCTTCTGCTCAGTGACAGTTATGGTGTTTTGGGTGACGCGAGAGAGGAGCTTGTGTTCCTTTCTGCTTTTCAGCCTTGAGCTAGTATAGCTGCAGCCTGGTGCAGGGTGCAGGAATCCCGCTGCGTAAAATGTTTAACTTGAGACCAATGAATGATGCTCCGAAATTAAATTGACACGACGAGCCAAGGGGGAAGAGTTGGAATTTTGCGCTGATCGATATTCAATCCAAGGATTAACACTTTTTGCAGCAGAAAGTTATCTGTGGCTGATGAGGATTGTTTTTGTATGGATTCAATTGAAATTAAAATCAATCTGTGAGCTGCCTTATCTTCCCTCGTCCCTCAACCTGAACAGACACAGAGCAATCCAGCTGGCACGCCACCGGCTCCCCTGACCACCACCCACCTGCCACGAACTCCCAATGCCTTCCCCTCCTCTCCCCACCGTCAATTGTATTCTTCATGCCTGACATTAGGTCAATATTCATTATCAAACTATTCTGACTGTCAGTCTGATTGTAAATAGGATGTTCAAAGGAGAGTCTTTTACGTATTCTAATATTGATCTGTGTGGGATAGGAACTGCATTTAAATGATGTAGAAATGCTGATCATTTCAAGTATCTCTTCTCTCAGAACAGTCTCCCCATGTTACTTTGATTCATTTAGGAGGTTCAGGAGCAGTATTGGATGTTTGTTAGGGTAGAAAAAGTGTGCAGGCGCGCTGAGTCAAATATCCTCCTTCTACATTGTAACAATTTTGTGATCTATTCTCTGCTGTCACTGACTGGGCCATCATTTATTTCCCCTCCCCAGCTGGCCCTTGAGAAGGCGATGGTAAGCTGCCATCTTGAACCACTGTAGTCCACATACTGTGGGTTGACCCACGATGCTGTGAGGGTATAGTGGCAATGAGCGAAGGAACTGTGTATTCGCAATATGGCCAAACAAGTGGAGTATCAAAAAACATCCAACTTACACCAATGATAGGCAGCGACGCCCAGTTTGGGTTCCGCCAGGGCCACTCAGCTCCTGACCTCATTACAGCCTTGGTTCAAACACAGACAAAAGAGCTGAATTTCAGAGGTAAGGTGAGAGTCACAGCCCTTGACATCAGGCCAACATTTGCCCAAGTGTGGCATCAAGTAGCCCCAGCAAAACGGAATCAATGGGTATCGGGGGCGAACTCTCCGGTGGTTGGAGTCATACCTGACACGTAGGAAGATGGTCGTGGTTGCTGGAGGTCAGTCACCTCAGCTCCAGGACATCTCTGCAGGAGTTCCTCAGGGTAGTGTCCTAGGCCCAACCATCTATCAAAAACTTTCCCTCCATCATAAGGTCAGAAAGTTTGCTGATAGTTGCATAATGTTCAGCTCCATTTACAGCTCCTCAGATGCTGAAGCAGTCCGTGTTGAAATGCAACAAGATCTGGACCTTTTCCAGGCTTGGGCTGACAAGTGGCAAAACACATTCACGTCAGGCAATGACCATCACCTTTATTCTGAGACAATGCTGTCTGGTCCTAGAGATAGTAGGAACTGCAGATGCTGGGGAATCTGAGATACCAAAGTGTAGAGCTGGATGAACACAGCAGGCCAAGCAGCATCAGAGGAGCAGGAAAGCTGACGTTTCGGGGCTAGGCTGAAGAAGGGTCTGAATCTCCCGCTATCAATATCCTGGAGGTTATTATTGACCAGAAACTCAACTGGGCTCACCACATAAACATAGTGGCTTCAAGAGCAGGCCAAAAGCTAGGAATATTGTGGTGAGTAATTCACCTCTTGACTCCTCAAAGCCTGTCTGCTATCTACAAGGCACAAATCAGTAGTGTGATGGAATACCCCCCCACTTGCCTGGATGGGTGCAGCCCCAACAACACTCAAGAAGCTTGACACCATCCAGGACAAAGCAGCCGCTTGATTGGCACCACATCCACAAGCATCCACTCCCTCCGCCACTGACGCTCAGTAGCAGCAGTGTGTACTATCTACAAGATGCACTGCAGAAATTCACCAAAGATCCTCAGACAGCACCTTCCAAACCCACGACCACTTCCATCTAGAAGGGGAAGGGCAG
>JAHRHZ010000060.1:9644297-9654460 GCA_024137785.1 Ginglymostoma cirratum | reverse complement strand
GGGTGATCCAATTGGCTATTTGTATTACTCCACATGACAACAAAGTCTACACTTGACCTTCAAATATATTGTGAAATTCTGTTTTTGTGAAATGTGTGGAAAGGACAAGCTATTTCTGCACCAGCAGCTTTCTAAATAGATGAAACAAGATTGGCTGTAAGGCCTCTCTGTTTTCTGGCTGTATCTGTGAATTGGAAATGGCTTACAGACTCCTGATTTCAAAATTTTCCTCTCAATTCTCATCTGTATCAGAGAACGGAAATGACAGACAGGTGTGAGGAATAAAGCTTGTGTTAAAAGCCCAGTTTCGACTGACAGCTTGGTGCATCGCTGCGAATTTGAGTCCCGAAATGGAGAACTTTCTGGAATCAGCAATTTACAGCCTATTTTAGCAGCACAGCTCTAACGGCGATAATGAATCACAGCCTGCAATTGGAGCTGCTGGATTGTGCTGAGAAAAAACGCCAGAAGCTCTGTCGAAAACACGGAGAGGAACAGAGGGAATGATCACCTTAACACTGGCTCCTTTGTTATTCACTCTTCCATGGAATATGGTGTCACTGTCTGGGCCAGCATTTATCATCCATCCCTAGCTACCCTTGACAAGGTGTTGGTGAACTGCCTCCTTGAACCAATGTAGTACATCTTCTGAAAGAGTTTGGTACAACTGAGTGGCTTGCTACACCAATTGAGAGGGTAGCCTCATCATTGTAAATCTGGAGTCACACATAAACATGAGCATGGCCACACAATAGGAGGAGGATTCCATTCAGCCCCTCAAGCCTGTTCTTGCATTGATCATGGCTGTTCTCATAGTGGCCTTAACCCCACTGTTCTACATCCCCCGATAACCCTTATTGGACCACCTCTGCCCTAAAACTACTCACCCTATCAATATTCTGGAAAAATTAATTCTGCAGGTCCATAACCTTCTGAGGGAATAAAAATCCCCTCATCTCCATCTTAAATATATGCCCCATTACTTTTAAATTGTATTCCCGGCTGTTCCATGATGGGGAGACAACCCAAGAGTGTCCACCTGCCGTATCCCTTCAGGATCTTGTATGTTTTTATGGGACAGCCCCTTGTTCTTCTACACTTCAGCAGGTATATGTCAGGGCTGCTCAGTCTTTCTCATCGTATCTCACTGTCATCCCAGGAATCAGTCAAGTGAATCTTTTCTGACCTGTCTTCGATCCATTATCCTTTCTTAAGTAAGGAGACTCAGACCTTGAGGAACACATCAGCAATTATCAAGAGCTGGAGCAGACTCAATGGGCAGAATGGTCTAATTCTGCTCCTATATGTTATGGTCTCACACCCAGTACTTGAGACAGAACCTCACCAAAGCCTAGTACAACTATAGCAAAACATTCCTCCTTTTATATCCCACTCCCCTTGCAACGAACAACAACATTCGATTACCTTCCTGATCACTTGCAGACTAGCCTTCAGTCATTCATGCATTGGGGATTTCCAGATCTCTCACGATCTCAGACCTCTGCAATTATCCATTTCAATTATCGCCGCTGTTTTGCCAAAGTGAGCAACTTCATATTTTCCCCCAGTTCACTCCACCTGTCATCCTTCTGTTCACACACTGAAGTAACCTTTATCCCCTTGTTCTGAAGGAGCAGACTCAAAATGTTCACTGTTTCTCTCTCCAAACTTCAAACCCTGCTTGAGTTTACCCAGCGTTCTCCGTGTTTGTCTCAGATGTCCCTCTGTAATCTCTCTTTATTGCTTCTTCACAACTTACTCTCTTTGCAAATGTAGCCACTATACGTTCAGTGTTTTCAAATGAATCATTGATATAAATTACAAATAGTTGGGAATTTATCACCAATCCCTGTTGTATCTCGCCAACAAAAAACTAAACCTCAGATAAGGTCAGCAAATTTCCCTCCCCAAAGGGCATTAGTGAGCCAGTTGTGTTTGTGAGACAATTAATGAGAATTTTACAGTTGCCATCACTAAAATGTGCTTTTCAATTCCAGGCTGTTTGTTTAAATGAATATCTTATTAATGTATATTGTGGTTGGATGTGATAGCATATCCCTCAGTGTGTAACCTTGGCTTATTACCTCAGCAATATTACCATGAGACCACCAACACCTCCCTTATATCCAGCTGTATCGAACAAAAACAAAACAAGGCAGCCCTGCCACACACATGAAGCATGTCCTTGAAATTAGAATAAATGTTTTCTGGACCCCAATAGTGTCCAGTTTGGCAGGTCAGAGGTGAGATCCTCATGAGAAGTCAGGCCGTTGCTTAGTTAGTTGGAGGTCATTTTAGTTAGAGGCCCCTTACTGTTACTTAGAATAACTCAAAAAGTTCTTCCCATTATCACAGAACATAGAACAGTACAGGCCCTTCGGCCCACAATGTTGTGCCGACCTATTAACCTACTAAGATCAATCTACCCTGCATACCCTACATTTTAATATCCTCCGTGTGCCTATCCAAGAGTCGCTTAAGAGTCTCTAAAGTATCTGACTCCACTACCACTGCCGGCAGCGCATTCCACGCACCCACCGCTCTCTGCGTGAAGAACCTACCTCTGACATCTCCCCTATACCTTCCTCCAATCACCTTAAAATTATGCTCCTTCGTAATAGTCATTTTCATCCTGGGAAGAAGTCTCTGTCCTGCAGCCAATGCTGATCCCTCAATCAGCATCATCAAAAACTGATAAGTTATTTATTCACTCAGAGGACGTGGGCATTGCTGGTTGGATCAGCATTTATTGTCTGTCCCTAGTTGCCCTTGTAAAGGTGGGGTTGAGCTGCCTTCTTGAACCGCTGCAGTCCGTCTGCTGTGCGTCCTCCACCACGCCAGGATTTCAGGAATTCCAAGATTTTGATCCAGCGACAGTGAAGATACAGTGATATATTTCTAAGTCAGGATGGTGAGTGGCTGGGAGGGGACCATGCAGGGGGGTGGTGTTCCCATGTATCTGCTGCCCTTGTCCTTCCAGATAGAAGTGGTCGTGGGCTTGGAAAGTGCTGTCTATTGGTGCCTTGGTGAATTTCTGCCGTGCACTTTAATCTAGTTTTTTATTACTGACTGTGTGATCTTGCTGCGCTCAAATTTGCCACCACTTCCTCAATATTACAGCAATGACTACACTTTGCAAAGTCGTTCACCAGCTGTGAAGTGCTTTGGGCAATGCTGTGAAAGGTGCTATGTCAATGCAAGTCCTTTCTGTGCTTCGATGATATTGGGTAATTTTTTGGAAGCAAAAAGGGTGGAGGGAGAGAGTGAAGGCTTGTTGGCAGGTGTTGGATTGATTCAGTGGCAGCTCAGAATTTCCTGCAGTTTTATTTTAAGATTTGTTGTTTCCTGTGCAAAATGCAATTTGAAAATAGGAACATAGAAAATATGTGCAGGAATAGGCCATTTGGCCCTTTGAGCCTGCACAACCATTCAGAATGATCGTGGCTGACCATGCAATTTCAGTATCCTACTCCTGCTTTCTCCCCATACACCTTGATCCCTTTAGCCATAAGGACCACGTCCAGCTCCCTGTTGAATATATCGAATAAATAATTTGATGGAGCTGAGGAGTAAGCCTGCAAAAGGAACTGGTAGGAAAGTTTCTTAGGCAAACCTGCCCCACACATAACCTGATACCAAAACAGAAGTTGCTGGAAAATCTCAGCAGGTCTGACAACAACTGCGGAGAGAAATCAGAGTTAACGTTTCGGGTCCGGTGACCCTTCCTCAGAACCTGATATTTGCAGAATTGTGATGGAACACTTCACATCCCTCCCTCTCATGCCCACAACTTAGACCATCTTGGGAGACAGAAAGCCAGGGCAGAAAGAGCACTCTGGGTCCATAAGGGTCGAGAATTCCTCCTCAAACACTTAAAGCAATGAAAACCAGTTCCAGAAGTGATACAGACCCAGTACTCTCAATAAAGACACTTACCCTGTATACAGTAAATTAGGGTTAGTTATAGCCTCAGTCAGGAAGTTAGCAAGCTCTTGAAAGCAAACTGGAAGCTCCCAAAAGATCCTGGTGACAAGCCCACCATTCCCATCAATATTCCCAGGATTTCCATTGATCAGAACCTGAACTGAACTGGACCAGCCAAATAGATACATTGGATACAAGAGCCACTCAGAGGTTTGAAGTTCTGTGGTGTATGTCTCATTCCCTGCCTCCCCATTGCCTATTAACTTTAAGGTACAGGTCAGGGGTGTGATGAAATATAAAAACTGAAAGAACTGTGGATGAAATATCCCTCGCTGGCCCCGAAGCTTCAGAAAAGAGAGGCTTCATGTCACAGAATAAATTCAATAGAGAGATAAGGAAAGACCACTGTCACTAGCAGGTGCATCAATGAATTGGGGACAAATGTATTTAGGCATATATTTGTATGCAACTATATGTGGGTATGTGCTGTGTAACCATGGCGTACACTTGAGTGACCTTGCCTGCTTGTACACAAACTTAGCATCAAAAGGAGACAGATTTCCCATGCCTGTTGGACAAGTCTGATCCCACAGTGAAACATGCTTTTCCTTTCCATTTAGTTAAAGCACTGGTCATTCATTGAAACATGATCACGTGAGGCTGTTTATTTTCTTTAACCACAAAACAGCAGTATATCACATAAAAGAGAAAACGGTGATAAATGAACCAGTGTATCTAAATATGGAACACAGTTTGAACAGTCTTAAAACACACAGCAAAACAGAGTCTCATGTTGTTTCTCTCCATTATCTGTGACCCGCTTCCATGAATACTCACTAAACTGAGAGCTAGCTGTTCGTAGCTTCCAGTAATCTACGGATTTCTAAACAAACACTCCTGGTTTACAAGTTTCGAAAGCTCAGTCTACACTAGAGTATGAATACTTTCCCTAAACTGTCTTACACTCCTTTCTGGGAGTGAGATTTACTCGTGACCCTAGACAGGTCGCCTCTAAACTGGCAGAAAATCTTTCAATTATTCACTCTCTTTATAAGATGAAATGAATCTTTTATAATCCAGAAGGAAAAGCAGGCGAATGACCTTTAATATTTACTCCATCTGTCATAAACCAGCACAATAAAAACAATTTTCCATTGACACTCCAGGGGACCCAGTCTCTGACACAAACTGGATTAGGCCACATTTGTGGAAGGACTATCTGACCTAGCTTTTAAAAACCATTCACAAAAGTACCTGTCCATATGTCTCTATTTTAAAATCCAAACAGGAGAAATGCGACAGAATAGGGAGATGAAACATGTGACTCTAACTGCCATTGTTGCTCAGCATGACATCTAGGATTTCCTGTGGGCCAGACTTTCAGTGCAAACTGCACACCAGATAATATGAAAATGAAATGCAGACTAGCAGGACACATGCTTCAATCCTTACTCCATCCCATCTGTTACGAAATGCCACTGAGAAAGAAAGAGAGAGAGACTGTCAGAGTCCATGCAGTTTGCCAATTCTCCCAGCACATGGCAGTGCGCAGGGCAAGAGATTAAATATACATAGAGAGTGAGACTGTTACAAAATGCTAAATCATTCCAGTGTGAGCCGCTGCATCATTCTTGAGTGAAAAATATTTTGCTGAAGTGGTGCAAAAGGAGGACGTAAAACAGATTGACGGAAGGGCTACAGGCAACTGCAATATACTCCAGGAACTAAAGATTTCAACTCACAGACTGCAAGACAGGAAAAGGATGAAATCAAGCAATTAATCCATCTGACCGAGTGGAGTCCAGATTTCAGTGCTCTAATTATCACAGCTCCACACAGAGACACAGACACACACACAGACATACAGAAACACACACATACAGACACACACACACATACAGACACACACACATACAGACACACACACATACAGACACATACACATACAGACACACACATACAGACACACACACATACAGATACACACACATAGATATGCACAAAGGAATGTATATATAAATACAGATAGACGCACACACATCGACAAACGCAAAGATGTACTTACACTCAAAAAGGTATCTGACACGCACACACAAAGGTACACACAAAAGTAAACAGATAGATACATACACATACAGCCATACACACAGATTCATAAACACAAAGACACACTTACAGACACACGTGCACTGGACAGAAATGAAGCTGTAAGTCTGCCTGCAGAGTTCCTCAGTGTAACATGTGAAGTGATCTTACCCGGTGTGTGATTTTCTCTCATACTGTGTCACTGACTGAGAGCTGGCTGTCTCTCCCCTCACTGTCACTGATGCTGGTCACCAGCATCCAATAGGTACTCCTGAGGAGGAATTCTCACTGTGGATAGCCCTGGGATATATATTTTCGCCCGCCTCCTCCTTCCTTTCTGGGAGCTGGAGTGAGCATGGTACTTTGGATCTTGTTACTACAACCTCTGCTGCTTTGGGCACCTCGGCCAACCACGAGTGTGGGCATCTCAGGAAGGTCCAGGGCCGGGCCACGGTTGAAGAGCCGTGAGTAAAGCTGTGACCGCTGTCTCTCTCATCCTCTTGCCCTTCGCCTCCCTCCCTGTCTCTCTAAAGCTGTTTGCTGGTTTCCTGCTTACAGGGATAATAATGTGAGCACTATGTTATGGATTTCCATCGAAGGTAGTGGCTGGATGATTTTTGTTTGGCACCAGGTGTTCAGTTGAGAAAGAGAAAGCATTTACGATCCTCATGACCGCAGTAATGCACAAGCTGCTGATCTTGTAGCTCGTACACCATCCTTGGCAAATTAACCATTTCACACCCAAATAGGTCTCTTACCAATAAATGTCTGCTGTTGTGTAAGACATTGAAAGCACTGGTTTTGAGCAGAGTTTCGGGCCCCACTGCTGTTAGTTCTCAGGCAAGAGATTGCATACATTGATCGTAGATACATAGGAACACGACCACCTGCATGTTCCCCTCCAAGGTACGTCCCATGCTGACTTGCGAATTGCTGTTCCTTCACTGTCACTAGGTCAAAATCCTAGAATTCCCACGTCAACGGCTCTGCAGGGCTTGCTACACCCCAAACTCAGCAGCACTTTATCCAGGGTAATTAGGGAAGGGCAATAAATGCTGATGCAATGCAACATACAGGTCCCATGAAAGTTTTTTTTAGTTCAGCAATGGTAGTGCCATTGAATATCAAGGGGAGCTGGTTGGATAGTTTTGCAACGGCTCCTTGATGCCACACTCGGTCGAATGCAGCCTTGATGTCAAGGGCTGTCACTCTCACCTCACCTCTGGAATCACCTCTTTTGTCCATGTGTGAACCAAGGCTGTAATGAGGTCAGGAGCTGAGTGGCCCTGGCGGACCCCAAACTGGGCGTCACTGAGCAGGTTATTGCTGAGCAGGTGCTGTGTGATAGCTCTGTTACTGACACCTTCCATCACTTTACTGATGATCGAGAGTAGACTGATGGTTCGGTAATTGGCCGGGTTAGATTTGTCCTGCTTTTTGTGTACAGGACATACCTGGGCAATTTTTCACATTGATGGGTAGATACCAGTGTTGTAACTGGACTGGAACAGCTTGGCTAAGGGAGGGGCAAGTTCTGGAGCCCACGTCTTCAGTGCCATTGCCAGAATGTCATCAGGGCCCATAGCCTTTGCAGTATCCAGTGTCTTCAGCCATTTCAGATGGCAAGCTTCTTACCTTATAAGAATTGTAGCAAACCGATTGTTCATTTTTTACATACTTTATTTTTACATGGGCACTTCTGCCAAAGTCAGATTTTTATCTCAACATCATTTTTATGCAAATTCACAAAAATGGTGTGGGTGGGATTCGAACTGACATTCATTATTTGCACCAAGCCACCATTCTACTCAATTGTAATCTGAATTCACACCTGACTTGTAATCTTCATGCCTGAAAGCATATAGCTGTGTAAATTGATAGTGCTTGTCACTAAGTTAGGGATGAGTTTTGCAAAAACCCACCAACTAGGTTTGCATGATTACCTTGTATCTGTGAGGAAAATAGCTGAGTGAAGGAGGTTTGAAAGTGTAAATATTCTCCGACCCTCAGGATCATTGATCAAAATCGTGAAAATGTCCTGCATTCATTCAATCTGTGATCTTGAATTGAGATAATATTGTAACAGGAAGCAAATACATGTATATAAAGTGTACAAATATATCTGCGTCGGTATAAGTTTTATAACCAATGAAATATTTTTTAGACAGTAGTCACTGCAGTATTACTGTGAAATGTGGCTGCCCATTTGAGCACAGCAACAACCCAGTAACCCAGTATGATCCATGACCAGATAATCTGCTTTAATAATATAGAACCAAGAACTGCAGATGCTGGAGATCTGAAATACACAAAAGCAGAATTGCTGTAGAAATTCAGCAGGTCTGGCAGCATCAGTGCAGAGAAGACAGAGTTAACGTTTTGAGTCCAGCGACTCTTCTTCACAACACAATCTGTTTTAACGATGTGGATGAGGGATGAATGTTGGCAATGCGCAGTGTCAATGGGAATCAGTGCCAGGAATCAACCCAATGGAATTGTTTGGGCATAAATAGTCAACGTTAATGTGGAGTGATCTTGTGATACAGTGGGTGGAGACTCTGTTTCAAGGGCAGAAAGCTGCAGGTCCAAATCCTACTGAGGACTTGACATTCATGGAAAGTGTGTTCATATATAGCTGAGGAGTCTGAGCCAATCCTGTCAATCTAGGGCAATGAGAAGGGCTGTAGATTACTGGTCAGTCATGTGGTGGCCAGAAATGTGGTTTCTACCATCAGTGTCCATAGGTTCAGATTACAGTGTGAATGTGGCCATAGCAATGCTGATTCTATGAGTGATCGAGACTACACCATCATCGCCATTACATGACCAACCCTAGCCAATATATTTGCCAATAGCTGCTTGGGAATCCAAATGTGATTAATCACATTTCTAATTGGTCAGGAGTAAATAAGAGATGGAGGCCATTGTTGGTCATATGACCACAAATTGTGGTCTCCTGCTGTTGTCTAATGGGAAGATGAAATGGAGAGTATATGAATGGTTTTGATCCTAGTGGCTGCTTTATTCTCATGGTACTGGACGATGGTGGGAGATGGTTGTTAATCAAATAGACAGACTTGTATGATATGCATATTCTGTGAATGTGTTTACTGCCTAAATTAGCTTAAAACAGCGTCGTCATAGCCACACCTAGGGCTGGGCAGTTATTTTCAAATCACAGGTTTAGAAGGAACATGAGTTTAGAAGGAAGTGTCATCAGAATTATCACAGCAACTGCACAATGACAGATGCTGCTATTTCACTGAGACCGGAAAGCAGTAACTAGGCTAATAATTCCCACAGAGAGTGGCAAGAACTGGGCTAATAATTCCCACAGAGAGGGGCAGGAACTGGGCTAGTACTTCACACAGAGTGGGGCAGGAATTGGGCTAATAATTCCCACAGAAAGGGGTGGGAACTGGGCTAGTACTTCACACAGAGTGGGGCAAGAACTGGGCTAGTACTTCATACAGAGAGGGGCAGGAACTGGGCTAATAATTCCCACAGAAGGGGGCGGGAACTGGGCTAGTACTTCACAAAGAGAGGGACAGGAACTGAGCTGATACACACACAGAGTGAGGCAGGAGCTGGGCTGATACACACAGAGAGTAAGGCAGAAGCTGGGCTGATACACACACAGAGTGAGGCAGGAGATGGGCTGATACACACAGAGTGAGGAAGGAGCTGGGCTGATACACACACAGAGTGAGGCAGGAGCTGGGCTGATACACACAGAGTGTGAGGCAGGAGCTGGGCTGATACACATAGAGTGAGGCAGGAGCTGGGCTGATACACAGAGTGAGGAAGGAGCTGGGCTGATACACACAGAGCGTAAGGCAGGAGCTGGGCTGATACACACAGAGAGTGAGGCAGGAGCTGGGCTGATACACACAGAGTGAGGAGGGAACTGGGCTGATACACACAGAGTGAGGCAGGAGCTGGGCTGATACACAGAGTGAGGAAGGAGCTGGGCTGATACACACAGACAGTAAAGCAGGAGCTGGGCTGATACACACACAGAGTGAGGCAGGAGCTGGGCTGATACACGCAGAGAGTGAGGCAGGAGCTGGGCTGATACACACAGAGAGTGAGGCAGGAGCTGGGCTAATACACACAGAGAGTGAGGCAGGAGCTGGGCTGATACACACACAGAG
>JAHRHZ010000060.1:9600711-9621411 GCA_024137785.1 Ginglymostoma cirratum | reverse complement strand
CAGTACTGAGGGAGTGCCGCACTGTCAGAGGGTCAGTACTGAGGGAGTGGTGAGACAGATTGTTGGATTGCTGAGGTTCCTGTGTTATTTGAAGAAGGAATGTTAACAATATTTCAAAAAATGACCAGATACAAGTTAAATGATTAAGAATAAAATGTTATTATTGAGTTAAGTAAAGAGAGATTTAGAGTGGAGCCCAGAATCCTTTGTTATGTGTATCAGTGTTTGGTGATGTGAGAGAGTGTAGCGCACATAGGGACAGTGGAAGTAGGGAGATAGATTCTGTTCTGTGGGGCCATGGACCAAGCTGCCTGCCCTTTGCCAGCTTTAAGGACATCTCCTGAGGCTGGAAGAGGGAGGGGAGCAATCTCATTGTCCACCTTGTTACCAACCTCATCAGTGAGACTAGGGAGGAGGTTTTGCTGAATGACTTTGAACAATTAGGAGCCAAATTAAAACGCAGAACCTCCAAGGATTGTCCAGTAGTCACCGGACTATTACCTGAGCCATCGGCAAAATGTCACAGGATACATAAAGTCAAAGAAGTAAAGCAGTGGCTCAAAGATTAGTGTGGGTGGAATGGGTTTCAATTCATGGAGCACTGGCACCAATACGAGGGCAGAAAGGAGCTGTTCTGGTGGCATGGGGCTTCACTTGAACCATGCTAAGGCCAAACTCCTGGTGAATGGAATAACTAGGGTTGTAGAGAGAGCTTCAAGCTAGTTAGAGAGAGGGAGGGTTTGAGAGACGGGAAATATAGGATTGTAAAGCAAGCGAATATGGCAGAATTACAGGATAACTATTTGGATAGGTGTAGCCAGAGTGAGACAGGGTATACAAGCATGGAAAATAGGAACAAATAGGTCTAAATGGGTATAGGTAATGTCTTTTTATTTGGATGTATGTAGTAATTAAAACAAAATAAATGAATTTGTGTTACAGATACAGGTTAATGGGTATGATATTATAACCATTATGGAGATATGGTGACAAGGAAGTCAAAGGTGGGAACCAAATATTCTGGAGTATGTGACTTTCTGTAAGAACAGGTAAGTCAGAAAGAGTGGTGGATAGCGTTGTTATTGTCGGATAGATTGAGCACAAATGCCAGAAATGGTCTTGGATCAGATGATGTAGAATCCATTAAGGTGGAAGTAAGAAATAAAAGGGAATAAAGAGACATTGGTAGGGGTAGTCTACAGGCCCCTAACAATAGCTATGTGGTAGGACAGAGAATAAACTGTGAAATAATGAGGGGATGTTAAAAAAAAGGCAGTACATTAGTCGTTGGTGACTTTAATCTTCATGTAGATTAGGATAGTCAGATTGCCAGAGAAATCCATGAGGACAAACTCATAAGATGTGTTCAGAACTGTTTCTAAGAACAAAGTGCAGTGGATCCGACCAGGGATCAGGCTGTTTTTGATCTGATGATGTGAAACGAGAGAGATTTAAGAAACGATTTCAGAGCAAGAGATAGTGTAGGAAACAGTGAGCATAACATGGTACAATTTAGTATCGAGTTTGAGAGTGAGAAACATAAGTTGGGAACAACTGTGCTCAGCTTAAATATGGCTGATTACAAAGGAATAAGCTGGAGTGGACTGGGAAAAGAGTTTAACAAAAAAAAAGGTTGAGGAACAGTGGCAATCATTTAAGAAAATAGTTTGTGATTAACAGCAGAAATATATCCCAGTGAGAAAGACGAGTCTGGGACGAAAGGTCAGCTCAGCATGGTTTAACACAGAAGTTAAGGAGAACAAAACATTGAAATAAAAGTTACAAAACATGGAGAAGACTGTGATAAACTGGAAAGTCTCAAAAGCCAGCAGAAAATAACCAAAAGAAATTAAGGGGGGCTAAATAAACCATGCTTGGAAAATTAGCAGTAATATTAAAGTAGAGCTTCTTTAACTGTGTGAAAAGGATGTGAGAGACCACAGTGAAAATAAACCCCCTGGAGAAGCTGGGGAAACAATAACTGAGGAAGTAGGAAATGAGAGAGGACTTGAATAATACTGTGCATCAATCTTCGTGGTAGGGGACATGAGTAGCATTCCAAAAATGCTAAATCATTCAGGTGCACAATGGGGTCAAATTTGGGAAGAAGTAAACACAATGACCACCATCAGAGAAGAAAGAACTAGGGAAACTAATGGGGCCAAGCACTGATAAGTGCCCTGGAGCTGATGTAATGCATCATTGGATATTAAAGGAAGTAGCTACAGAGAGAGTGGCTATATTGATAGCACTGTCCAAAAATCCTTAGACTCTGGAAAAGTCTCAGAGGACTGGAAAACTGCCAATGTGATCCCTTTATTTAAATAAGGAAAGAGACAAAAACTCTGGGCCATTTAGCCTAAAATAATGTTATTGGGAAAATGTTAGAATCTGTGATAAAGTATGTTACAGCAGACCATTTAGAAATGCGTAATGTAATTAAGCAGAGTCAGCATGGCTTCGTGAAGGGGAAACACATGTCTAACACATTTATGAAAGTTCTTTAAGGAGGTAGCAGGGAGGATAGATAAGGGAGATATAAGAATATATTTGGATTTTCTAAAGTGCCACACATTAGATTATTTAATAAAATAGGAGGGATTGGATGTTGTATGGATAGTGGATTTGTTAACCAATAGAAGACAGAGAGTTGGGACAAAGGGCACATTTTCAGGATGACAACCTGTAACTAATGGAGTGCCCCAGGCATCAGTGCTGGGTCCATAATTATATATGAGGTATATGAATGACTTGGATAAGGAAAAGTGAATATATTATCAACAAAATTACAGATGGCACAAAAATAGGTGGGAAGGCAAGTGCTGAGGATAAAAGAGCGGAATATTATTTAGTTTTTTTTTAATTTTGAAATTAGAATTTTTTGTTTATTCATGGGACATGGGCATCACTGACTAGGCAGCATTTATTCCCCATCCTTAATTACCCAGGGGAAGTTAAGAGTCAACCATATTGCCATGGGTATGGAGTCACGTGTAGCCCAGACCACATGAGGACATTAGTGAATCAGTTGGGCTTTTAAAACAACCAACATTAGGCCAGCTTTGTGCTGAATTTAAAATTCACAATCTGGTGTGGTATCAATCACTTACCCTTGAACATTACTCTGGGATTACTAGTCCCTTGACATTACCACCACCTCCCGTTTGGGAATCCTTGACCATGAATCAGAAGAAGTGAACATCCAAGTTCACTGGGTAATAGGGAAGCCAAGTGGAATGTTGGCCTTTATTTCAAAGGGAATGGAGGATAAAAATAGGGAGGTTTTGCTAAAACTATACAAGCTGCTAGTCTGAACACAGCTGAAATACAGTGAATAGTTCTGGGCCCCTTATCTGTGGAGAGGTATACTGTATTGCTATCGGAGGGAGTCCAGAGAAGGTTCACTACACTATTACTGAGTATGGCAGGACGGTCCAATGAGGAGAGGTTGAGTAGTTGGGTTAAACAAAGAACTGTGAAAGCTGCTGGTCTGAAACAAATGAACACAGAAATTGCTGGAGCAGTTCAGCAGGCCTGGCAGCATCTGTGCAAAGAGAGACAGAGCTAATGTTTTGAGCCCAGTGACCTTCCTTCAGAATGATTTGAGGAGTCATACCAGATTCAAAACATTAGCTCTGTCTCTCTTTGCACAGATGCTGCCAGGCCTGCTGAGTTTCTCCAGCATTCTCTGTGTTTACCTGTTTGAGTAGGTTGGCCCTGCACACATTGGAGTTTAGAAGAATGAGAGACGGCCTCATTAAAATGTGTAAGATCCGAAAGGGACATGACAAAGTAGAATCTGAAATGTTATTTCCTCTTGTGGGACCAGATGGCATAAACTCAGAATAAGGGGTCACATGTTTAGGCCGAAGATAACAAAAACTGAAAGAACTGTGGATGCTGTAAATCAGGAACAAAAACAGAAGTTGCTGGAAAAGCTCAGCATGTCCGGCGGCGTCTGTGAAGGAAAAAATCAGAGTTAACGTTGGGTCCGGTGACCCTTCCTCAGAAAGATAAAGAAGAATTTCTTCTCTCAGTGGGTAGGGAATCTGTGGAACTCTTTACTGCAGAGAGCTTGTTAAAGCGGGGTCAAAAAGTCTACTCAAGATTGAGATAGACAGGTTTTTAATCGGTAAGGGAATTAATGGGTACGGGGGAAAGCAGGAAGGTTTGGTTGAGGATTATTAGATCAGCCATGATCGCATTGACTGGTGAAATGGATTTGAAGGACTGAATGGCCCAGTCCTGCTCTTTTTAGTCTTATGGTTAACACAGTGAGTTCCAAAATGTAGTGCGAAGGGCATAGCTTGTGACAACACAGAAAGCAAGCTGTGTTTGTGTACCTGTTTGAGTGAATGTGCATATGAGTCAATTGACTCATTGTATAGACTATAATTGTTCTTTATTTTTTATCTTTGATTGTCATCTGAAATGGGAAAAGGACTGTTTTAACAGCCACAAACTGTTGAAGGATTGCTGTACATTTTCAAAGTGGGCTGCCTGACCCTCATTGTAAGTGCTGTTTACACAGCTGTTTGTTAAGGTGGTGAGTGAAATCATTTACAGCCAGGCTGGGGCCAAGGGCTGGGTGTGACTCCAGTTTTGGCCAGCCACAAGCAGCTGATTGGTCTGGGAGTCGTGACTCATTGTCAATGATAAAAGCCTTCTGCACCCCCCTCAATAACTGTGTGATTGGCTTCCAGGTGGCCAGATAGCTTGTGGGTGTGAATTTTTGGGACAGAAAAAGTCAGATCTCCTGAAAGGGAGGAACTGCTCATTTTCTGCAGTAAGATGTACCTAGATCCTGAAGAAAGCAAATTTATTTCCCACATTAATTGCTGTCAGCTGGGAAGCTTAACCGATAAATCAGAGACTTCATAATCTGGGAACCAGTTGCTCTCTGCCCCCTGAAAAGGTATGGAAGTAACTGGAGAAGGAAGATTGCGGAACAGCAAGTCCTAACAAGCAAAAAGGATCATCTCAGTGAGACCTTAGGACAGAGACCTTTGAACTGCCTTCTCAGTTTTTCTCTCCATCCTGACGCCCATATTTTTAATTTCTGTATGTGTGTGTAAGGGAGATTAGAGTTTTAACCAGTAGAGCTATGTGTCAATGGTTCATAATTGTTTATCTATAGCCAGAATATACATTTTTTGTCCTAAATAGTGATTTGTGTTAAATACTGAGACTTGGTCTGTGCTTTCTGTCAACCTGGGTCTAAAACGACAAGTCAATTGTAGAACTTTTGTGATATTTCTAACTTTCCTGATAATTCTGGGAATAGTGAGGCTTGATTTCCAGCACAGAGGGGACTGAGCCCTGAGGCGACGTTAGCAAGGTAGGCCTGGCAGTAAAGATGGCACCTGAGGATTGGTGAATTTCTTGTTGACTGGGCCCAACGCTGGTGATGGCGAAGAGGTGATGAGGAGGGGACTGTGGCAACATTGACCATGAGAATAGTGTCCAATAGTGTCCAACGTTAGTGTGTGGTGAAGGTGAATTGGCCCAGTGGCAAAAGATGGTGATCTCCACATTTGTTGGGTCTGGCGAGGCGGTAGTCCTTCCCAGCCAGCTCAGCATTCACACAGGCTGGCACAGTGGCTCAGTGGTTAGCACTGCTGCCTCACAGCACCAGGGATTCATGTTCAATTCCACCCTCAGTCTGAGTGGTGTTTCCTCATATCTCTGTGGATTTCCTCTGGGTGCTCTGGTTTCCTTCCACAGTCCAAAGATGTGCAGGTTAGGGTGGATGGGCCATGCTAAATTGCCCATAGTGTTCAGGGATGGGTTTAAGGGGGATGGGTCTGGGTGGGATGCTCTGAGGGTCACTGTGGACTTGTTGGGCCAAAGGGCCTGTTTCCACACTGCAGGGATTCTATGATTCAAATGTAGATGGACTTCTCTTTAAGCTATATCTTTGCATTTTCTCTTGTTCTTAAATTATCAAAATGGCACCACATTATGGTGACAAATGAAAGCTTTTCCCTGTGTTTTACTATATTTCCCTGTAAAATATTCATGATGACAAATCATTCATCCATTCATTCATTTCCTGTGTGTTATCCCCAGTGAGGTGTGAGAGGGTTTAAATCTGTATTGACTCAATGTGTTTGTGTGAGTGAATGATTGTGTGGTGATGGTGAATATCAAAATGTATAATGATATGTGAGGGTGAATGTTTCTGATTATATTTGTTCCTAAGGATGTTTTTCAGTATAAGCTGGGTGAATATGTTCACTTCTGTTTGTGACTATGCACCAATGAATGGGTTAGGTAGAGTCATGTCTTTTGTTCATGTGCGAATACATGTGAGTGTGTGAGGCTGAATGTGTTAGAGTGTGAGTGTTTGAGGGTGTGTGTGAATGTTTGAGGGTGTGCGTGAGTGTGAGTGAGAGTACATGAGTAATGGTGAGTGTATGAAGATGAATGTGTGAGAGTGGATGTGAGTGAGGGTGAGTGAGTGAGACTGTGTGTGAGGGTGAGTGTGAAGCTGAGTTTGTGAGTGAGAGTGAGTGTTTGAGGGTGAATGTGTAAGGATGAATGTGTGTGAGGGTGGGTGTGAGTCAGTGAGGATGAGTGTTTGAAGATGTGTATGAGAGTGAGTGTGTGAAAGTGTATGTGAGTGAGGGCGAATGTGAGTGAGGGTAAGTGTGTGAGGTTGTGAGTGAGTGAGGGTGTGTGTAAGGATAAGTGTGTAAGTGAGGGTAAGTGTGTGAGTGATTCTGCATTTGAGATTGTTTGTGTGTGTGTATGGTTTTGAGGGCACATCTGAGAGTGGGTGTGTTGTGTATATATCTGTGAATTTTTTTATTACCCATTGGACATGGATGTTGCTGGCTGGGCCCAGCATTTATTGCCCATCCCTAGTTGCCCTTGAGAACGTGGTGATGAGCTGCCTTCTTGAACCGTTGGAGTACACATGTTGTAGGTTGATCCACAATGCCCTTAGGGAGGGAATTCCAGGAAATTGAGTGAATGACTGTGAAGGAACGGCAATACAAGTCAGGATGGTGAATGACTTGGAGGGGAATTTGAAGGGTTGATGTTCCCATGTATCTGCTGCTCTTGTCCTTCTGGATGGAAGTGGTCGTGGGTTTGAAAGGTGCTGCCCGAGGGATCTTTGGTGAATTTCTGAAGTGCAGGTTGCAGATAGTATACACTGCTGTGACTGAGCGTTGTTGGTGGAGGGAGTGGATGTTTGTGGATGTGGTGCCAATCAAGCGGGCTGCTTTGTCCTGGATGGTGTCAAGCTTCTTGAGTGTTGTTGGGGCTGCACCCATCCAGGCAAATGGGGAGTATTCCATCACACTCCTGACTTGTGCCTTGTAGATGGTGGACAGGCTTTGGGGAGTCAGGAGGTGAGTTACTCGTTCCAGTTTGGGTCTGTATCTGCAGGTATCTAAATGTGTGTGTATTTGTATGTGTGTTTGTTTGAGTGTGTATCTGAATGCATTTGAGTGTATGTTTTTAAGTGTGTATCTGAGGGTGTGTGCATGTGATAGAGTGTGTTTTGAGTGTGTATGTTTGTGTATCTGTGTGTGCGTGTGTATTTGGACATATATCTGAAAATGTGTTTAAGTGTGTATCTCTGTGTATCCAAACGTGTGTGTGTTTCTGATTATATGTATATTTGAGTGTGTCTTTGGGTGTGTCTGTGTTTTAATGAATGTGTGTGTGTGCCTGTGTATATCTGAGTGTGTGTTTGAGTGTGTTTGTGTATATCTGTGAGTTTGTATGTGTATATCTGAGTGAATGTGTGTTTGAATGTATGTGTGTGTATAGCTGTGTGTGTGTATTGGAATGTTTGAGTGTGTGTCTGAATGTGTGTGTATTTGACTGTACATTTGAGTATGCGTTTGAGTGCGTCTCTCTGTGTATTTGACCGTTGTATGTTTCTGAGTGTGTTGTCTGAGTGTGTATGTTTCTGCTCGTATATATAATTGAGTTTGTGTGTATATGTTTATGTCTGCGTATATCTGACTGTATGTTTGAGTGTGTCTGTGTATATCTGAGAGTGCCTGTGTATATCTGGGTCTGTCTGTGTATATCTGAGTGTGTGTATGTCCATGGATATCTGACTGTGTGTCTGTGTATGCCTGTCTGTATATGAGGGTGTGTCTATGTTTAAGGGTATCTGTGTATATCTATACGTATGAGTTTTAATGTGTGTGTCTGAGTGAATGTGCGTTTGAGTATGTGTGTATTGTTGAGTGTGTCACTGTGTATGTGTGTGTGTGTGTGTGTGTGTATCTCTGTCTGGGTGGATGTACGGGCTTTTGATTTGTTTTAACCTGGAAGTGTCTTTGTTGCCCGTTCGGCCGTTCCAGAATTGTTGGAGCAGTAATGTTTGATTTTTTTTTGGTCTCTCTCTCTCTGTCTGTTTGAACTCTGGGTTGCTCTGGGATTGGCGGTACGCAGGGCAATGAGAGGTTCGTTCCCTGCATTGATCAGCAGCGAGCTGAACTTTCTCACTGTTCCCCTCACAATCCGAGACACAGCGAGGAAGCTGGGCTGGGTTCGGCCCTCACATATACAGCAAACTGCATCAAGAGAAGGAACAAGGAAGAGAGAGAGAGGCAGAGAAATCGGCGACTTCTGGGAAGCTGGATGTGAGCAAGGAGCGAGGGAGAAAAGTTGCCTTTGTGTTCGGTCGAAAGAGCAGGGATCTGATTACTAATTATTTGTCAGAGACTCGCATATGTGTGTGTGTGTATGTGTATGCGCGGAGAGACAAATTTCAAAGCGATTAAACCCCAGACATACACACACACACGCAAAATTAATTGGAAAATCCCCTCTTTCTCTTAGAAAAACCAGCAATGTGGGGGTCAGTCCTAACGATGTGTGAAATCTGAGCGAATATTACACAGTGGGAAAAATTAAACCGAGACAGTTTTTCTTTTAAAAAACTGGGCTCCACAAAGTGCAGAAGAAGAAAAAAAGCAAAATCCGGTTTGGAAGCTCAGCAAAACAGAGAGAAGAAAGCCTTTTTTTTCAGGGAGTGAAACTCCCGGAGATTCATGTGGATTCTTTTCTTGTTCAGCATCAAAGTTTCGCCTATTATTCCATTTTATTTCGAGACGTCTTGCAGCCTCCCTGAATGGAGATTATTTTGACTGCTGTTGTTTCAGAGGGAGCTTCGCTGGTGAGGGCTGAAGCGAATCCTCAGTGAATTGGTTTGGTGTTTCCTGTGAGTTTGGGATTCTGTTGGAAGCGGGAGAGTTTTCTCGGTCTGCTCAGTCTTATGGAATGATTTAGCTTCATGTCCCCTGTTATCATGACCACAGAATTACTCCGTTTCTGCCTGGCCGTTGGATTAATGTGCATGACTTCAGGTTTGTGCTGTGCTCTACTTAATTTAAGCTTTTCATCGCGATTAAAGCGGCGTGTGTTTAATGTTGCACAGAGAGAGAGAGCAGAGATAACCATTAAACTGCTGCAGTGTCTCTGAGTTTGAGGAGTTTCCACTCAGAATCCGAGAGATCAGGATGCCTTTTTAAACCCTCTTTCTTCTCTCGAAACGCGGTTAATATTTCTGACCTCCCTCCTCAAGTTTCCAAACAGAATCTAATCGGTTTTCATGTGAATATTTTGCTTCAGTAATGAGACTTGAGGCAGTTTGAGTAGGATCCCTTCGCCTGTTGTTATTTTGATGCAAATATTTGTGTTTTTGTGTGTGTGTGTGTGTGTGTGTTTGTGAAGGGAGTGGGTTATAAAGATTGGCTTTTCCCCTTTCTGACAAACAAACTAATTAAGGCGAGCACCCGGTCTTTTTATGGAATGTTTAAGGAGCGGTAGACGGAAAACAGACTGCCTACCCCCCTACCTACACTCACCTTTACTGGCTCCATCCCCGCCTCTTCGACTTGTCTGCCTCCTCTCCACCTATCCTCTCCTCTATCCATCCTCTATCCGCCTCCCCCTCTCTCCCTATTTATTTCAGAACCCTCTTCCCCTCCCCCATTTCTGATGAAGGGTTTAGGCCCGAAACGTCAAGTTTTCCTGCTCCTATGATGCTGCTTGACCTGCTGTGTTCATCCAGCCCCATGCTTGTTATCTCGGATTCTCCAGCATCTGCAGTACCTTTTATCTCTGCTGAAAGATATCCTTTTTCAGTCTTCACAGTTTTAATGAAGAGATGAAAAGTTTCGAGTTTGCGGTGTTGCGATTAGCAGAACCACTCAGCCTATTGGCTTTATGTATTGTACAGTTCAGACCACACCACTGGTCCCATCAGAGAGCCGGCAAATAGCGAGCTCAGTAACTACACTCGGCAAACAGTCCACATTCCAACCCAATCTTACAGTTAGCGATTTACAGTTCTCCCTCTCTCTCTCTCTCTCTGTCCCTATCTTCCCATGTTGGCGAGAATGTCACGCTCTGTCTCTGTATTTGCATTTCTCTCTCCCTCTCTGTGTCTTACTCTCACTCTCTGCCTCTCAGTTCCAGGGATTCCCTCTCTTTGTCTCTCTCTGCCTTTCTATGCCATTCTCTGCCTAAGTCTGCCCCTCTCTAGTGGAATCTTCATCTCTGACAATTTTTGTCTCTCTCTCCACCTGGGTGCTGTCTCCCTCTCTCTTGCTGTCTCATTCTCTGATCCTTTCTCACTTTCTCTGTTCCTCTTGGACTTTCTGCCCTCTCTGTTTCCTCTTTTACTCTGTCCTTCTCATTCGTTTGTGCTTCCTGATCTCAGTGTCACTGTTGTGCTCCCTGTCAGTTACATGATACACTCATAATTAGGCCATTTGGCCCAACCAATTTGTGCCAGCATCCATGCTCTGTTCAAATCTCCTCCCATCTTCCTCATCTAACCTGACCCATGTAATCATTGGGCCCTTTTCTCCTAAGGCAGTGCCTATGAATTCTCTCATTCGGGTCCTTACGTGGCTCAGAGGTTCAGTTCAGTCACTCCCTCCCCATTCAATGGAGAGTGCAGGAGGGCATGCCAGGAGCAGCACCAGGCATACCTGAAGATGAGGTGTCAACCTGGTGAAGCCACCAAACAGGACAACGTGCACACCAAACAGTGAAAGCAGCAGGTGATAGACAGAGCTAAGTGCTCCCACAATCAACGGATCAGATCTAAGCTCTGCAGGTCTGCCATATCCTGTTGTGAGTGGTGGTGGGCAATTAGACAGCTCACTGGAGGAGGAGGATCCACAAATATCCCCATCCTCAAATGGACCTCTCAAATGCTAATGCTGATCTCCATCTCTGCACCTTCTCTGCGGCTGTCACACTGAATTCTGCACTCTGTTGTGCTACCCTGATGCACTTTGTATGGTACGGTCTGCCTGTACAGCGCACAAAACAACATTTTACACTGTATCTTAGTAGATGGGACAACAATAAATCAAATCAAATTCAAAGGCCCAGCACATCAGTGCAAAAGATTCGCAGCAATCTTTAGTCAGAAGTACTGAGTGGATGATCCATCTCGGCCTCCTCCAGTGGTCCCCAGTATGACAGATATCAGTCTTCAGCCAATTCGATGCACTCCATGTGATATCAAGAAATGGTTGGAGGCACTGGATACTGCAAAGGCTACAGGCCCTGACAACATTCCGGCAATAGTACTGAAGACTTGTGCTCCAGAACTTGCCGTTCCCCTAGCCAAGCTGTTCCAGTACAGTTACTACACTGGCATCTACCCAACAATGTGAAAAATTGCCTAGGTATGTCCTGTACATAAAAAGCAGGACAAATCCAACCCGGCCAATTACTGCCCCATCAGTCTCCTCTCGATTATCAGTAAAGTGATGGAAGGTGTCAGTAACAGTGCTATCAAGCAGCACCTGCTCAGAAATAACCTGCTCAGTGATGCCCTGTTTGGGTTCCGCCAGGGCCACTCAGCTCCTGACCTCATTACAGCATTCGTTCAAACATGGACAAAAGAGCTGAATCCCAGAGGTGATGTGAGAGTGACAGCCCTTGATATCAAGGCTGCATTCGACCGAGTGTGGCATCAAGGAGCCCTAGCAAAACTGGAATCAACCATTGGAACCACTGGAATCGGCTCAACCATCTTCAGCTGCTTCATCTATGACCTTCCCTCCATCATAAGGTCAGAAGTGGGGATGTTCGCCAATGATTGCACAATGTTCAGCATCATTCATGACTCCTCAGATACTGAAGCAGTCTGTGTTCGAATGCAGAAATGCCTGGACAATATCCAGTGTTCTCTAACTTGAACATGTAACATTTGCACCACACAAGTGTCAGGCAATGGTAATCTCTAGTAAGAGACAATCTAACCACTCCCCCTTGACATTCAATGATCTTATTGTCAATGAATCCCCCACTGTCAACATCCTGGAGATTACCACTGTCAGAAAATCAACTGGACCAACCATATAAACACAGTGGCTAGAACAGAGGCTAAGAATATTGCAGTGAATAACTCACTTCCTGACTCCCCAAAGCCTGTGCACCATCTACAAGGCACAAGTCAGGAGTGTAATGGAATTCTCCCCACTTGCCTGGATGGGTGCAGCCCCAACAACACTCAAGAAGCTTGACACCATCCAGGACAAAGCAGCCACTTGATTGGCACCACATCCACAAGCATCCACTCCTTGCACCATCGACACTCAGTAGCATCAGTGTGTACCACCTACAAGATGCACTGCAGAAATTTACCAAAGATCCTCAGATAGCACCTTGCAAACACATGCCCTCTACCATGTTGAAGAACAAGGGCAGCAGATACATGGGAACACCGTCCACTACAATTTCCCCTCCAACCCATCAAAGATAGGGGCTGATAGTTCATATGTTGTTCCACTAGATTAAAGGGGCTAGATGAATGCAAGTTGTTGCATTTTGTTTCCATCTGGGGAACTTCTTATCTCTCCTGCTGTCTATTTTACCCTTTCTGTTTCATTCTTTGATGATTTTTTTTTTCTCGCTGTGTTTCTCTTTATATTTAAATTTGTGGGCAGAATCTTCAAGGAGAACAGGTAGATAGGATAGTGAAGAAGGCGTTTGGTACACTTGCCTTTATTGGTCAGTGCATTGAGTGTAGGAGTTGGGAGGTCATGTTGCAGCTATACAGGACATTGGTTAGGCCACTTATGGAATACTGTGTGCAATTCTGCTCTCCCTGCTATAGGAAAGATGTTGTGAAAAATGAAAGGGTTCAGAAAAGATTTACAAGGAAGTCGCCAGGGTTGGAAGATTTGAGCTATAGGGAGAGGCTGGATAGGCTGGGGCTATTTTCCCCGGAGTGTCGGAAGCTGAAGAGTGACCTTATTGAGGTTTATAAAATTATGAGGGGTATGGATCGGGTGAATAGCCAGGGTCTTTTCCTCAGGGTAGGGTGTCCAATAGTAGAGGGACATTGGTTTAAGGTGGGAGGGGAAAGATTTAAAAGGGACCTAAGGGGCAACATTTTCACACAGAGGGTGTTGTGTGTATGGAATGAGCTGCCAGAGGAAGTGGTGGAGGCTGGTACTCTAGGCGATGGCCTAGTGGTGTTATCACTGGAACTATAATCCAGACACCCAGATAATGTCCTGGGGACCTAGGTTCGAATCCCACCATGGCTGATGGTGGAATTTGAATTCAATAAAATATCTAGAACCATGAATCCATTGTCAATTATCAGGAAAACCTATTTGGTTCACTAATGTCCTTTAGGGAAGGAAACTGCCATCCTTACCTGGTCTGGCCTACATGTGACTCCAGACCCACAGCAAAGTCATTGACTCTGAACTGCCCTCTGGGTAATTAGGGATGGGCAATAAATGCTGCGTGGTCAGTGACACCCTCATCTTGTGAATGAATGAAGAAAACAATCATTTAAAAGGCACCTTGATGGGTACATGAATATGAAGGGTTTAAAGGGAAATGGGCCAAATGCTGGCAAATGGGACTAGATTAATTTTGGACACCTGGTTGACATGGATGAGTTGGACCAAAGGATCTGTTTCCATGGTGTACGCTCTATGACTCTCTGACTGTAATTGATTTAGAGGGGGAAATAGGATATAAGACTAAACTTGTGGGGAACACCAAAACTGACTGGATATGTGAAGAGAAAAAAGATTAGTGAAAACAAACAAAGGTCCTTTACAGGCAGAAGGAGCGTAAGTTTAATGAGAAACAAACAGATAGCGAGCCAATTATCAGAGTTGGGATGTCATGTTGAGTTTGTACCGGACACTGGTGAGGCCTTTTCTGGAGTACTGTGTGTGGTTCTGGTCGCCCAGCTACAGGAAGGATATTATTAAATTGGGAGAGGGTTCAGAAAGGATTTACCAGGATGTTGCTTGGAATGAAGGGTTTGAATTCTAAGGATAAGTTGTGATTTTCTTCACTAGAGTGTAGGCGGTTGAGGAGCCTCAGATTTATAAAATAATTTGGAGCATAAATAAGGTGAATAGCAAAGGTCCTTTCCCTTGGGTAAGTGAGTTCAAAACTAGGGTGCATAGTTTAAAGGTGAGAGGAGAAAGATTTAAAAGGGACCTGAGGAGCAACCTTTACACGCAGAGGGTGGTTCATGTGTGGAATGAACTGCCAGAGGACATGGTAGATGCGGGTACAGTTACAGCATGTAAAAGACATTTGGACAAGTACATGGATAGCAAAGGTTTGGAGGGATATGGGCCAAACGCAGGCAAGTTCCCCAGGGTAGGGGAGTCCAAAACTAGAGGGCATCGGTTTAAAGTGAGAGGGGAAAAGATTTAAAAGGGTCCTCAAGTGCAAATTATTCATGCAGAGGGTGGTGCATGTTTCAAATGAACTGCCAGAGGAAGTGGTGGAGGCTGGCACAACTACAACATTTAAAAGGCATCTGGATGTGTGTATGATTAAGAAGGGTTTAAAGGGATATGGGCCAAATGCTGGTAAGTGGGACTAGATTTATTTAGGCTATTTGGTCAGCATGCATGAGTTGGATTGAAGGATCTGTTTCTGATCTGTACAGCTCTATGATTCTATAACTCTATGTGGAACTAATTTAGTTTGGGCAACTTGGTCAGCATGGACAAGTTGGAATGAAGGGTCTATTTCCATGCTGTATGACTGTATGGCTGTAATTAAATACATATTTTGGTTCTGTCTTTATAAAGGGGAACACAAGTAAAGTCACAAAAATGTTGAGGAGTACAGGTCCAGTGGGAGGGTGGTATAGAGTTAAAGGCTGATAAATCCTCAGGACACAATGATCTACATCACAGGGTACTTAAGGAAGTGGCTTTGTAAATTGTGGATGCATTGATAGTCTTCTTCCTCTTCCCTATAAGCTGTGAAACAGTTCCTACAGGTTAAACCCCAATGTTTAAAAACTGGAGAGGGGCAGACATTGATAGGGAACTGTTTGTCAGACAAGAAAAAAATTATCGGAATAAACAGGTCTTTTTCAAGGGGTATACTCAGTGGAGTTTAGAAATATGTGTGGGGGAGTCTCATAGAAACCTATAAAATACTAACAGGATGAGACAGGGTAAACACAGAAAGGATGTTTCTGATGACCCGAACCAGGGGTCACGGTTTAAGGAGAAGAATTCTGTTCCATAGAAAGTGGTTGAGGCCAAAACATCAAATGTTTTCATGGAGCTAGATATCATTCTTTGGGGTAAATGGATCAAAGGATATTGGGAGAAGGTGGGATCAGGCGACTGAGTTGGATGCCATAATCATATTAAATGGTAGAACAGGTTCAATGGGCTGAACACCCTACTGCAGCTTCTATTTTTGATGTTTCCAGGAGACCCCAATGTCTCACCAGATTCTGATCTGTATGTCAGTTTGGTTTTCCATGTGTCTCACTGTCTCTCTTCCCCACAGTCTCCAAACCTCAATCAGTGTCCTCTTTTTCCATGTCCTTTCCTTCCTGTCAATTGCTCTATCATTGTCCATCGCTTTCACTCTCTGTCTGTGACTGTTTAACTTTCATTCTGACCCTCTCACTGTTTCTTATTTTGTTGCTCTGTCTCTATTATATTATGTCTTAGTCTATCTTAAAGACCCATAGAGTCATAGAGCCATACAGCACAGAAACAGACCCTTCGGTCCAACTGGTCCGTGCCGAATCTAATCCCAAACTAAACTAGTCCCACCTGCCTGCTCCTGGCCCATACCCTCCAGACCTTTCCTATTCATGGGATTACCTAAATGTCTTTTAAACATTTTAACTGTACCCATATTTGCCACTTTCTCAGGAAGTTCATTCCACACGCGAACCTCCCTCTGTGTTAAAATGTGGCCTCTCCTCTTTTTTTAAATCTCTGTCCTTGCACCTTAAAAATGTGCTCCCTAGTGTTGAATCCCCCATCCTAGGGACCTGTATCTATATTCCTCATTATTTTGTAAACTTCTATCAGGTCGCCTCTCAGTGAAAAAAGTTCCAGTGAAAAAAGTCCCTGCCTATCCAGAGTTAGTAAGAACTGCTGATGCTGCAGGCAGCGATAACCCAGTGTGGAGCTGGAGGAACACAGCAGGCCAGGCAGCATCAGAGGAGCAGGAAAGCTGACATTTCAGGTCGGGATAACAAGGCATGGGGCTGGATGAACACAGCAGGCCAAGCAGCATCATAGGAGCAGGAAAACTTGACGTTTCGGGCCTAGACCCTGCTGTGTTCATCCAGCCCCACGCCTTGTTATCTCGGATTCTCCAGCATCTGCAGTACCTTTTATCTCTGATACAATTTTAACCCCACTGCGAAGCCTCTTCTAAGGATGCCTACCCTGAAGAAGTTACCCTCCTCCCTCCGGACAAACCTCAGGGAATCTCTCTCCCACTGCAACATTTCTGATGAAGGGTCTAGGCCCGAAACGTCAAGTTTTCCGGCTCCTATGATGCTGCTTGGCCTGCTGTGTTCATCCAGCCCCACGCCTTGTTATCTCGGATTCTCCAGCATCTGCAGTACCTTTTATCTCTGATTTCAGGTCGGGACCCTTCTTCAGAAATCTCAGCTAGCTTATTCAGCCTTTCTTGAGAACTCAAACCTTCCATACCTGGCAACATCCTGGTAGGTCTCTTCTGAGTCCTCTCCAGCTTAATAATATCCTTCCTACAACTGGGCAACCAGGACTGGACATAGTATTCCAGAAGGCACCTCACCAATGTCCTGTACAATTCCAACATGACTTCCCAATTCCTATATACTCAAAGGACTGAGCAATGAAAGCAAGCATTCAAATGCCTTTTTAACCACCCTGTCTATATGTGACACAAACTTCAAAAAATTACGTACCTTGCACTCCCTCTGTTCTACAACACCACCCAAGGCCTTACCATATAAGCCCTTTCTTTTCTCTTTCTGTCTTTCTATCTCTGTCTGTACTTCAGTCTTGGTCTCTTTTTCTCTCCCTCTCTCTCTCATTCTGTTTGTCTCTATATCTCTCGCACTCTGTCTCAGTCTCTCTGTGTGTCTTTGTTTCTCTCTCTTTCTCTAGCCTACTGTCTCATTCTGCCTGTCCCTCTGCCTCTGTCTTTCTCTCTGTGTCTGTCTCTCATTCTTACTGTCATTGGTTCTTGCTATACATCTCTCTTTCACTCTGAAACTTACCGTTTCACTGCATTACTCTCACACATTGTGTATCTTTTACTTTGATTCTTGAGTTCTGTTTTACTCTCCAGCATTGTTTTGTTTCGAGCTCTCCTTCCCCCCCCCCCCCCCACCCCTCTCTCTCTCTCTGTGTCTGTCTCACTTCATTTAGTTTTTTTCTTGAGTCTGTGAAGAGATGTACTGGGAAGGTGGACTACATTACACTTTCCTCAGTCCCAGTGAAACTGAACTCATTCAATCCCAGGTTTCTCTGACAATGGGGCTCCATGGGTTTTGAGCAGATTTCATTCCAGAGTTGTCTGGTGCTGGGAGGCCAGTAAGTGTCATCACAACATTGCACTGAAATAACGTCAACAGGTACATTGTGACTTACTGCTGTTTCTCTATCACATTCTCCCTTGCACTGTCTGACATGGCGTCACTGTCTCTATGTTTGTTTGTGTGACTCCCTTCAGACCAGGATCTTTGCAGAAATGGTCATTCAGTCCTTTGGCTCCACAAGCAATTCCCCCCCTCTCCCCCTGTCTCTTCCCTACCCCCTCTACTTTCCCCCCCCCCCCCCAACGAGTGACCGAGGACCCTGACCCCAGTGTCTGCATGTCACTTCCGTCTTCCCATTGCCCTGGATAAGCTTCTCTGTGGGGTCTCAGAAGCATTCCTGCTGTTTTACACACACCATGACAATCTGAATGCCTCCTGAGGCGAAGGTACATGTTATACACACATGGAGTTGGAGGCCAGGTTTTGCATTACAGCTGGAAACTGGTACAACAGAGACTCCTCTGTCAAACAGGCTTCAATGCTAAACAAATGTATTAAAAGAAAAATGTGTGTATCTTGTTCCCAGATCCTCCCCAGAGGGCAATGTCTGTCACTACGGGAACAGTAGCTATGAGCATCTATCACCTTCCAGAACCCCATCTGAGTCCCCCTTAGTCTTCCTCACAGAGGTCAGATATTGAGTGTGAAATGTGAGGCAGAATATACTGTAGGGGCTGCAAATCGAGAGTGTGAGTGTGTGTGTATGTGTGTACATGCGTGTGTGGCTGTGCATGTCTGTGTGTGAGTGAGTGTATGGGTGTGTATGTTTGTGTGTATGCATGCACGTGTGAGTATGTGTGTGTGTGTGAGAATGTGAGTGCCTATGTGTGCTTCTGTGTGCCTATGTGTGAGTGTGTGCATGTGAGTGTGTGCATGTGGGTGTGTGTGCCGGTGAGTGTGTTTAAGTATCTGTCAGTATGTGTCTGCATGTGTGTGCGTGTGTATGTGTGTGTGTGTGTGTGTGTATGTGCGTGTACGTTTGTGTGTGTGCCTGTGTATGTGTATATGTGTGTGTGTGTGTGCATATCTATCTGTGTGTGTGTGAGCGTGTGTCTGTGTGTGTGTGAGAGAGATGCACGTACTTTAAAATAACTTGGGTGCAATTTCCTGACAGCACAGAACAGTTTATATCTGAGGCGAAAGAATTTGCCGTGATGGAGGGTCGGTCGGTGTTTAAGATAGAGACATTGTCCAAATGAGATGGGATTCGATGCAGCTCAGGCTGATCCACTAGACAGCACCTTCTCTTGCTGGCTTCACAAATTGCTTCCAAATGGTCTTTGTGTCCACTTCAGTCAAATTAACCAAGAGCATGGTACAGTGATGAAGTCGTCATTCATTGAGGATTTCAGTCAGGATACTCACTCAGTTTACTGAAACCACTCTCACAATCGCATGGTGGCTCAGTGGTTAGCACTGCTGCCTCACAGCGCAAGAGACCCAGGTTTGATTCCAGCCTTGGGCAACTGTCTGTGTGGAGTTTGCATGTTTTCCCTGTGTCTGGATGGGTTTCCTCCTGGCACTCCAGACTCCCCCACAGTCCAAAGTTGTGCAGGTTAGGTGGTTTGACCTTGGGAATGCAGTTATGGCAGGGTTACAGGTATGAGTCTGGGTGGGATGGTTGTTGGGGGTGCAGTGTGGACTGGAGGGATCAAATGGCCTGCTTCCACAATGTAGGGATTCTATGAACACACTCCCAGTGCCGCACATGATGGGAATGCTGGCTTCTCAGTGAGACTGTTTAACCAGGCAGACAGAACCTGGTTCCATATGTGTCATGACTGAACGTAACAAATTTTGTGAAAAAGCCAATAGACACAGTGGAGAAACTGCAAGCCAAAACTGAGACTTTATTCAGGGTGAGGTATTAAAGGGAGAGTGCAGGACCAGCTTTACCCCCATACCTAGTCCCAAGCCACTCCTGTGCTGGGAGTGTTTGATGGGGGACAGTATTAAAGGGGCTTTACTGTGTATCAAACCATGCTGTCCCTGTGCTGGGAGTGTTTGGTGGAGGACTGTGTAGAGAGAGCTTTACTCTGTATATAACCCCATGCTGTCGCTGTCCTCCAGTGTTTGATCAGGGACAATGGACAAGATCTTTATGCTGCATCTAACCCTGAGCTGTGTCTGAGCTGGGAGAGTTTGATGGGGCATGGTGGAGAGGGAGCTTTATTCAGTACCTAAACCCGTGCTGTCCCTGTTCTGTGAGTGTTTGATGGGAGACAGTGTATCGAGGGCATTCCTCTGTATCTAACCCTGTGCTGTCCCTAACCTGGGACTGACGGATTTTAGATATAAAACATGAAACTAAAGAACGTGTGAAAAAACGAGTGAATTAATCGGCAGAGGAGAAGTTGCAGATTGTGCAAGGGAAGCTCTCCACATCTGTGTCTAGTTCCTGGCCTGGAATACAGATGAAAGCAGATGTATGTGGTTTTGAACGATGTTTAAACAAAAGTTGCAGGAAAAAATGCTGAAAAATCAAGCTTCAAAAATAAACAGGGAATATTTCAGCTGGCACAGAGCACATTTCAGAAATAGTTGCAGTTCCCTCACGTTTAACAGGGAGAACAAGAGTTCGATGCAAGTTAAGTTAGAGGAATAAGTATGGGAGATGAGGAGATGAACTGGTAGAACAAGGGAGAAGATGAGGGAGAACTCCCTCAGCACTGAATCTCTGACAGTGCAGCGCTTCCTCAGCACTGACCCTCTGACAGTGCGGCACTCCCTCAGCACTGACCCTCTGACAGTGCAGCTCTCCCTCAGTACTGACCCTCTGACAGTGCAGCACTCCCTCAGTACTGACCCTCTGACAGTGCGGCACTCCCTCAGCACTGACCCTCTGACAGTGCGGCATTCCCTCAGTA
>JAHRHZ010000060.1:9568857-9595452 GCA_024137785.1 Ginglymostoma cirratum | reverse complement strand
GTTTTTTTTTACAGCATCCACAGTTCTTTCGGTTTTTATTAAAAATATGCACACTAGTTTTGGACTTCACTACCCTGGTTATTCACCTTATCCATGTTCCTCATGACTTTAAAAATCTCTATAAGGTCACCACTCAACCTCCTACACTGCAGTGAAATAAAGGCCCAGCCTATCTAACCTCTCCTTATAACTTAAACCCTCCAGTTCCGGCAATATCCTGGTATATCTCTTCTGTACCCTTTCCAATTTAATAATGGTTTATGTTGTACAGGGCTCTTGATTGTGGGGAAAGCCTCATTCAAGTCCCATCCATTCATTTCCCTCTGTGCTCACTGACCCAGATTGTCTCCCAATACAATGATGCCTTGTTTTTCAAACACTCATCCTTCTTCTCCAGTCTCTGCTGTCACCACTTGCCAGATAATGCTCTGGTCTCCATTATTGGCCATTTCCCTAAGCTCTGGATATACCCTTCCTAAATCTCTGCATATCTTCTCTGAGATGCCCTTCAAACCTACCTCTTTCATAGAACTTTGTGTCACCTGCTACAACCGTTTCTGCTGGATTTTCTCTCCTGTGAACTGGCTTGAGATCTTTGTTATAGATGGTTGCTGAGCTAACTACAGCGAGCTGCTGTTTGGATAAAGTTTGTCGCCTGTCTTCCTTCCCATACTGGGTACGAGGTCTGTTTGGTGAAAAGCTGTAGAAAATGAACCACTAGTGAGTCTTAAAAAGAAGAGGCACTTGTGTTAATAGTGAGGTGTGGCATATTGCATGGTAGCATTGGGTACAAGTTACATTAGCTTGTTAGACATCATGATTAAGACTATTGGGAGACAGGGATGACACAACTGATCCCATCAAAATCTTTAGAGATAATAGGTACTGCAGATGCTGGAGAATCCGAGATAACAAGGTGTGGAGCTGGATGAACACAGTAGGCTGGTTCTGAAAGCTTGTGTAACATCATCAGAACAGTTGGATCTTGATATAGCTTCCAACATTAAACCCTTTTTGAACCATTACCTTAGATACCGGTGTTTTACCTCTTGGATCATACTTCTTAAATAAAGATTGCAGTTTTCTTTGATGGCACAGTCAGCAGGAGAAAGGTGTCACAAGATTCAGAGAGCTGTGTTCTGGCCAGATTAAGATGCGAGTGTAAGGTTACCCATTTTGGACTGAAACAGGACAGATCAGGGGACTTTCCAGATGGTATGAAATTAAATACAGTGGATGTCCAAAAAGACTTTTGTGGGTCCTGGTGCATAGATCTTGAAAATGTTACAAACAGGTGCAGAAGATAACCAAAATTGCTAACAAAATGCTGACCTTTGTATCGAAAGGACTGGATTACAAGGATGCAGGTGTTAATGTGCAGTTATACACCACCCTGGTTAGACCCCACTGGGAGTACTGTGAGCAGGTCTGGGCAGCACACCTTAGGAAGGATAGATAGGCCTTGGGAGAGAGTACAATGTATGTTTACAAGAATAGGACTTGGAGATAGGTATATGGAGAGATGAGTAAAATTTTGTTTGTTTTCTTCAGAATTGAGAAGGTTAAGGTGTGATCTGATTGAACTCATCAAGATAGTATTAGTAAAAGACAGGGTAGACAAAGATAAACTATTTCTACTGATTTGGCATTCTCGAACCAGAGGATGCAGTGTAAAAATTAGGGCCAGACCATTCAGAAGTGTTGTTCGGAAACACTTCGGAATTCCCTTCCACAAATCATAGAATCCCTACAATGTTGAAACAGGCCCTTCGGCCCAACAAGCCCACACCAACCCTTAGAGCATCCTGCCCAGACCCATCCCCCTATAACCCACCTAATCTACACTTCCCTAAACACTACGGTAATTTAGCACAGCCAACCCACCTAGCCTGCTTTTCTTTGGACTGTGGGAGGAAATCAGAGCACCCGGAGGAAACCCACGCAGACACGGAGGAGAATGTACAAACTCCACACAGATAGTTGTCCGAGGGTGGAATTGGACCCAGGTCCCTGGCACTGTGAAGCAACAATGCTAACCACTGAGCCACCCTGCCACCCATATGGCCATGGCAGTGGCAGTGGCTGCTGGATCAGTTGTTAGTTTTAAATCTGTGAGAGAGAAGTTTTTGTTAAGCAAAGGTATGAAGGGTTATGGGCCTAAGGCTGGTATGTGGAGTTAGACCACAAATCAGCCATGATCTCATTGAACGGCAGGTTTGGCTCGAGGGGCCGAATGGCCTCCTCTTGCTCCTATGTGTGTGCTTTGAGAGATTCAGTCGATAGAAGAAAGTGTTCATTCAGGAATAAGACCGGTAGGAAATTGTAAGAGAGATACAGAAAGTCATTAAGCTGTTTGAGTACTCGCCACATTCTTGTTGCCCTTCATTCCCTCCATGGTGAATGGTCCCAATTACGCTCATATTCGAGCCTCACCAATGATGTCTGCTTTAATCATCACGTTGTCTGATCATCACATTATCTTTAACTCATTCATTGACTGCGGGGGTCTCTAGCTATTTACATTTATTTCTTACATTATCGTCTCTAGTTGTCCCCTTGAGAAGGTGGTGGTGAGTTGCCTTCTTAAACTGCTGCAGTCCCGTTGGTGTAGGTCAACCCACAGTGCCATTAGGGAGGTATAACAACTCAGGAAACCTGACTGGAAAGGAACATTGTTTATTGTTGAACGCCAAAACAGAACCACTACGTGTGGCGCATATAGGCTAACCTCAGCCTTTGACAGACAGATCTGCAGGTCCATCTTTGAGTTTGTTTTATTTTACTTCACATACACCCATACACAACTGAGCCATGATTTTGTTTTGTTTAATTTCTTTTAACTGTCCCCAGTAATAGCCAGACACTGAATCTGCTTTATAAAGGGCTCAGTTCCAACTGGGCAGGCCATTGAAGTTTATGTTACAAGGGGAACTCATACTCAACAAGTTCCACAAGGAGATTAATTACTGGCTCCTCATGGGCATTGGAGGGGTCCTCACTGGAGGGAATTCCAGGATTTTGACCCAGCGACATTGAATGGACGGCGATATATTTCCAAGTCAGGATGGTGAGAGGTTTGGAGGGGAACTTTCAGAGGGTGGTGTTTCCATGTATCTGCTACCCTTATCCTTCTAAATGGAAGTGGTCCTGTGTTTGGAAGACACTGCCTAAGGATCTTTAGTGAGTTTCTGCAGTGCAATCTTGTAGATAGTGCAAACTGCATCTATACTGTGTCGGCGGTAGAGGGAGTGGATGCTGGTGGATGTGGTGCCAATCAAGCGGGGGCTGCTTTGTCCTGGATGGTGTCAAGCTTCTTGAGTGTTGTTGGGGCTGCTCTCATCCAGGCAAGTGGGGAATATTCTTTCACACTCCTGACTTGTGCCTTGTAGATGGTGGACAGGCTTTGGGGAGTCAGGAGATGAGTTACTCGGCGCAGTATTCGCAGCTTCTGACCTGCTCTTGTAGACGCTGCATTTAAGCGGTGAGTCCGGTTGAGTGTCTGGTCGATGGCAATTCCCAGGATGTTTAATAGTGGGGGATTCAGTGATGCTGACACCATTGAATATCAAGGGACAGTGATTAGATTCTCTCACTGAAGATGGTCATTGCCTGGTATTTGCATGGTTTAAATGTATGACCTGTGACTGACACATACTTTCTGATTGAAACCACTGAACAGTAACCAATGGTGGGAACCCTGTCTGTTTCTGAGACCTCTATATCCCCAGGGTGCTGAGATCAAATGTCACATTTGGACTGGTGCCTGTCGGTAACTGAGATAAGATGTGGGCTTGGGTTTTTCATCGTCTGCTCAGTTCATCAACCAGGAAATTTTATAAATTGTCGTTTAGATGTTTAGTAAAAAGCCTATGCGATATTACCCAGGTATGTAGCCTTTACCCAGGTCTCAGCCATTATTGGTGAGGGTTGGCCCTCTCTACATGGAGGATAGTCAAATGTAGGGCATGCAGGGTAGTTTGATCTTAGAGTAGGATAATTGGTTGGCACAGCATCATGGGCCGAAGGGCCTGTACTTGCTGTACTGTTCTATGTCACTCTATAGTATTGGGCCTTATTAATGTATAGATCCCAGATCAGACTAGACAGACGAGATGCCTTTGAGACTGTTGGATGATATAACAAAATGGAATGTTGCAGGGTAAAGATCACCTCCTCACCTTCAGCAGCAGTAGTCAGAGCAGTGGCTTGCTGTTCCTGTATCATTGCTGTGGATGTTCAGTAAGCACAGAACCCAAACTGAGCAAAAGTCTGAGAGTTTAGAGCAGTCAAAACAGCGAGGTTTATTCGTAAACTGGAAGGGACCTATCTGAACCCTCATCCAGTCATTGTGGTATATGTTCCAGGGACTAAGATCTCGAGGGTATCCAGATGACATTAGAGTGGCAATGGTGTTTATCCCAAATGCCACATGAACGCACTTCCCCCTTTGTTACTGTCTGCAGAAAGCATTTAATCACCGCTCAGTAAAACGTCACCTTGCTGCACCAGGTGTTTCAGCCTGTGTCTCTTCTGTTTGTTCTGTGATTTCTGGTCCCAGCAGCTGAGCAGAAACTATTGTAACAGGCAGCCGGATCATTTCAGCGCAGAATCCTCGATGTCTTTCCTGGATTTAAGCGGGGGGCTGAGGGGAGGCAGTTTGATTCACATTTCTCCACTCTTGAAGCACATCGCACAAAGTTACAGCACACAATTAGGCCATTGGGCCCATTGTTTCTGTGCTGGATCCTTGGAGGAGCAATCTGCTTTGTGTCATTCCCATGCCTTCTTCCCTTCTTCCTTTTCAGATAATGATCTAATTCCCTCTTGAAAGCCTCGAATGAACCTGCCTCCTCCACACTCTCAGACAGTACATTCCAGACCCTAACCCCTCGAGTGAACCTGCCTCCTCCACACTCTCAGACGGTACATTCTAGACCCTAACCCCTTGAGTGAACCTGCCTCCCCGACACTCTTAAACCTCGAACCTGCTCTGATATTCAATATGATCATACCTGATCTAATTATAATCTCAAATCCACATTACTGCCTGACGTCGATAACCTTTCACTCCTTGCTCAAAAGGATTCTATCCACCTCTGCTTTAAAAATATCCAAGAACTCTGCTTTTACCTCCCATTCAGGAAGAGAATTACAAAGACTCAATACCCTTTGAGAGAATTTTGTGTCTAATCACTGTTTTCAATGGGTGACCAACACAGTGATCTCTCAGGGGGTTGGGAGTCTTCAAAATTCCCTTCCTCAGAAGGCAGTGGATGTAGAATCTTTAAATGCTTTTAAGACAGAGGCAGATATATTCTTGATTACCAAAGGGATGAAAGATTTTTGGGGGGAGATGCAGGAATGTAGCGTTGAAGTTAAAATGAGATCAGCCATGATCTTATCGAATGGTAGAGCAGGCTTGAAGGGCCGAGTGGCCTGCTCTTGCTCCTTGTTTTCTATGTTTGTTGTAAACTGAAGGCCCACGCGCCAGTGCTGGATGGGAAGAATCCTCGATCTAGAGGAGAGCAGAGGTCGCGGAGGGCTGTAAGAATGGAAGACGCAGTTACAAGTAGTGCGAGGTGGTGTTAGGGACGGAGGAGGGGGAGAAGAGTAGGGTGCGAAGCCCGCGAACAGACCCGACCTGTGTGTAATGTGTGGGAGAGCCTGGGAGAAAACTCAGTACAGGCTCGCTATTGAGTGTGGGTGATGGCCCGAGAGAATAGAGTTAAAGCTGTCGGACTGCCCTCTCTGAATGGGAAATGTTGCTTCAGTAATGACTCCTGCAACAGGCCAGGCCATCTGTAGTCGCTGTGAAGCTGCCTAATTGTTTGGCTCAGTGCTTAAAGTTTCTTTTGTTACCCCATTAGGAGAAAGGGTAAAGCTTGCGTGTAGCCAACACGCTGCCTGCTGAATTTCAATGTGAATGTGTACCTATTATTGCACAGACTGCTATATACACAAACAAAGAAAAATACTCAACTTTGATTCTTTCATGACAGGGATTGACTCTACTTTTGTGTCTCACAGAGTGCATTTGGTGAACAAATGAACATCCATTTCCTTGGTTTAAACTCTCCTGTTTCCAAATTCAAAAGCTTTTCAATTGTCTGGAGGGGATTAAAAGCATTAATTAGCGACTGGTGAGAGCGAGGGAGATGGGCTGGAGGTTATCGTGAAACAGCTTTTTATTCGAGTATGCATCTGTGTATCTGTGTATCTGTGTGTGTGTGTGTTTGTGTGTGTGTGTGTGTGTGTCTGTGTGTGTATGTGAGTGAGAGAGAGACAGAGACAGAGACAGAGAGAGAGACAAAGAGAGAAAAGACAGAAGGGCAAAGACAGAAAGTGGAGAGAGAAAAACGGTGATCAAGAGAGTAAGAGAAGTGATGGGGAAAGATTGGAGAGAGGAAGAGGGAGAGAAGGAGACGTGGGAGAGAAAATAGATGAGAGTGGGAAGGGGGAAAGACAGAAGAGAAAAAAAAGACACTCACATTGGAGGCACAATGAAAGGGCCTGAAAAATGACATATTTTTACAGCATCTTCGCTGCCGTCTGTCTTAAAGCACTTCACACACAGCTAATTACTTTAACATTGTGGCTGAGCCAATGCAGAGTAAAAGACAGGGCGTGAGAAATAGACAAGTTGAGAGAAGGTGTCACAGAGAGAAGGAGAGAGAGATGGATTTGAGAGAGGAGGAGGGAGTGGATGAAGTATATAATGGAAGGTTGGTTTGAGCGAGCTGGAGAACCACAAGAAAGTGGGAGAGAAAGATAGGTAGGGAAAGGGATTGAAAGAGAGAGATACAGACAAAGAGAAAGAAGGATGGTCAGAGCATGAAGTACACTTCTGCTGAGAGTCCAGATGATTTGACAGTGAATAAAGGCATACTGAACCCTTTGTCTCACTCCATGAGCATTTAGATATCCAGCCCCATCTGTCTCTCACTCTCTTCCTCTCTCACTTTCATACACACCCCCATGTTGCCTATCTCTCAAACTTTCCCTTACTCTCCCTTAGATTGTCACTCACTCACTGTCTCACTCTCTTGCTGTCATTCCCACTCTCTCTCTCATACTCAGTCACCACCTCACCCAACACTAACTCACTGCCTCTCTCACTCTCCCTCTGTCAGCCCCTCCATTCATTTGGTAGAATGTTGCATCCCGGAGTCTATGTTTAATGCCGGGTGTGGAATAGTGTGTTGCTGCAGGTTATGGTGAGGTGGGAGATGGGGAATCGGTTGACCTTGTGTAGTCATGCAGTTCCAGGTCATGAAATGAGCTGACATGAGGTGTGTTCCTGGCGACAGCAAGACATTGACAGCCCTGTCATTACCTACCATGCCAAAGGTCCTGACACTGTGTGCAAGGAACATTCAGACAGGTAATCATTTCCTTCAAGACAGGAGCATTACTCACGCTGTCTGTGTGGATTCCTTCAGCTAAACAATTTGGCCCTTCAAAACCTCCCTGTTCAGCCTGCCTCCATTTATAACCCTATTCCTAACCCTATCCCTAACTCAAACCCTATCCCTATCCTTAACCCTAAACCTAACTCTAACCCGAACCCTAACTCTAACACTAACCATAACCCTAACCCTAACTCTGACACCAACCATAACCATAACCATAACTCTAACCCTAACCCTAACCCAAGTCCGAGCCCTAACCCTGATCAAACGCATTCCTACCTGAACCCAAACCCTCACTCTGATCCTAACCCTAACCGTTCCTAACCTTAACTCTAACCCTGACCTGACCTTAACCTTCACCCTCACCCTCACCCTAATCCTAATCCTAATCCTAATGCTAACCCTAACCCTAACCCTGACCCTAACCCTAACCCTCATTCTAACCCTAATCCTAACCCTCATTCTAATCCTAACCCTCTTCCTTAACCTGACCCTAACCCTAACCCTGATCCTAACTCTGATCCTGACCCTAACCGTAACCCTGACCCTAACCCTACCTCAACATCCACTCTTGGGCAGCCTCCTTGATCCATGCTCATTACAGTCCTGGCTCCCTAAGACATCATTTGTACCTCATGTAACTTACATGACTGTCACTCTGTGTTATAACATAAGCAAACACTTCCTAAATAGGTTCAAGCAGCAGATCCTCAATACACAGTACAGTGAATACAATACCTCACCTGCTGTATGCCTGACACAAGCAGTCGGGAATGGGAAGACACAACACATTTAATTTGTGTCTTCCCGCTTAATTTGATTGAGCTGCCATCCGAATGAGTATGCATGACATGAGAGTACAGTTTCCACTTTAAAATTCCGAGAATTGAATTGCAAACTTTCATCCCCACTTTGGGATCCTGATTTTTTGACTCTCAAGCAGTTACATTCTCCCCAGCTTGCTGCACACTCCTGAGAGCAGCACAGTTAGGCGCACCCTAAGCCTGCTCCATCATGCAATAAGACTGTGGCTTCCAGGATTATAGGATGAGAGAATCATACAGTACACAAAAGGCCCTTCTGTCCATTAAGCCTGTTTCACCAAAGCTACGCTAAGACCCGCACTACACTTTCCCACACTATGCCCCCAGCCTTGAATGTTATGACATTTCAAGTGCTCACCCAAGTACTTTTGAAAGGTTGTGGGGTTTCCTGGCTCAACTCCCCTCTAAGGCAGTGCACTGCAGATCCCCACAACCCTTTGATTTTTCTCAAATCCTTTCTAAACCCTCTGCCTTTTTGCTTAAAATGATGCCCCCTTGTTGTTTTAACTAAATGGAATAGCTGCTTTCTATCCCCCATGTCCATGCCCCTCATTACCTTATATACCTTAATCATATTACCCCCTCAGCCTTCCTTCTCTAAAGGAGACAACCTGAGTTTATCCTTATGAAGCTTAGCTTTGTTGCTAAAGTGCCCTATCCCAGGAAACATCCTGGTCAATCCCCTCTGCACCCTCTCCAGTTCAATCACATCCTTCCAGTAGTGCTGTGAGCAGAGTGGCACACAGTACTCCAGGTGTGGCCTCACCAAAGTCCTGTACAGCTCCAACATGACTCCCCCTGCTATTATAAGCTATTCCACAACTGATAAAGGCAAGTGGCCCATGTGCCTTCTTATATACACTATTAACCTGTCCAGCTGTCTTCAGGGATCTGCAGCCAAAAACTCCAAGATCCCTCTCAGCTTCCTAATGTCCTGCCTTTCCTTGAGTAGCCCTTTGCTTGCTACTTCTTCCAGAGTACATCAGACCTCACATTTATCAGGGTTATCTGCCACCTGACCAATCCACCAATACTCGCCTGTGTTCTTCCACCATCCTTCTCATTGTCAGCCACTCATTGAATCTTCCTGTGATCCACAGACTTGCTCATCATCTCCCCCAGTCTTTTTTCTACATCGTTTACGTTACAGGCACAATTTTGGCTTTAACATCACATTCACACCTGCAGCAGGTAACTATTGACTCCCTTAGTCATTTTTATTTGCTTTAATCATCCTGGGTTTTATTTATTGAATTCACGTTCCCCCAGCTCACACTGTGGGGTTTAGAACCCACAACACCCGGTTTATTAGTCCTGTGACATTCACGGTATGCCACCATCCTCACTTTGCAGCTTTCTAGATGCAGGAGCAGCAATGGGTTCTGATCAGACTACATCTTCAATGTTTGGCGGGGTGGGGGCATGTGTGATTGATGTTACCCTCATCAAATCCCAACATGCCAGTTTCATGGACTAATTCAGTGGAAGGCCTTTAGACTTTTTGAAGGAACTTGCTCTGGTGTCACCTCCCTTGCATCCTTCCTCACACCTCGACAACATTTCCTTTTCCAATCTATTGAATAGTGGGGCAGATCGGATGGTTTTCTCCTGGTCCTAGTTTGTATCTTCATGACCTAGTATCCTAGAAACTGACTGGACAGGGAAAAGGCTCACAATGCTGACCACTGTAAGCTCTGTTGTGCGATGACTCAATTTCTCATAGTTTTGCATTCCATTCGACTTTCTTGGGCTCTGTCTTAAAAGAACACATTGTACTGTGAAGCTGCTACAAATGTGTTCGCTGCTGAAATGTATGAAGCCTTTACCTGGAGATAAATATTGTCCATGCCACAGCAGCTGTGAGAGTTGGCAAATGATCTTCAGTGATGTGGAGAGTGAACTGGGGACTGTGTGCTGATTGAGCTCGTTGTGCTCAGTGAGAGCCCATGTCATACATTCACAGCTTCCCCCTGTCATGTCATTCAAAAAAGATCCCTCACCAACTGAGCCTCTCCATGCAAGTATTTAGGGACATAGACACACACACAACATACTTAAATACTGTGGGACCTATACTCGAACCCGGTTATATATACCTCTATATTTCACTGTTTGTGTTCCTGTTATATGTTTGCAGATGTTCACTCATGGAAAGGGCACCTTAAGTGTCAGATGCCTTTCGGCTAAGACGATCAATTCTTCACCAAGCTATTCATTGAGAATGTTGCTACGTTTGAGCCTCTCCTGGTGCCTGGGAGCACATATCTTCCTGCAGCAGATGCTGGATAGATGTTGAGATAGACACTGGGAGGCGTGTTCACCTGGACCTGCCTGTACGGCCTGCCTAGTTCAGGGGCATGCCAAAGCCTGGCAGTGTTATTGTGGACAGGATTCCTCTCTTCCTTCCCTCTGACTGTAACAGCACGCTCAAGGGGCTGAATGGACCCCCATCCTGTCCTGGTCTTCTTTCCCTCTTCAAAACAATGTTGGCAGTCATTCCTTGCAAGAGTCCAAGTGCTTGGCACAATGGAGAAGCCAGAGGTGGGCCAGCTTCAAGCCAATGCTAGCATGGAACACAGTGTGTTGATTGGTCTCAATCTAGATCAGAAATTTTCGATAGTTTCAGTCTATCCTTGTCTACTGATCAATGAAGAGCTACCAAACCTTACTCCATCATCCGTTACGCAATTCACAGACCTGGGACCGTTGATTTCAAAGGGATGGAGTATAAAAATAGAGATATCTCACTCAAGTTATACAAGGCAGTAGTCAGACCACAGCTGGAATATTGTGAACAGCTTTGGGTCCCTTATTGAAGGGAAGATATATAGGGATTAGAGGCAGTACAGAGAATGATACATATATGGAGGGACTATCTTATGATGAGAGGTTGAGTAGGTTGGACCTATACTCATTGGGGTTAAGAAGAATGAGAGGTAACTTTGTTGGAATATCCAAACATCATAGGGGACCTGACAAGGTAGATAGGGCAGGATGGGTTCCCCTTGTGGGAAGAGGGCGTCATTTCAGAATAAGACAGAGATGAGGAGGAATTTCTTCTCCCAGAGGGTTCTGAATCTATGAAATTCTTTACCACAAAAGCCTGTTAAGGCTGTGTCACTAACTACATTCAAGGCTGAGATAGACAGATTTTTAATCAGGGAGGAAATCAAGAAAGTTATGTGGAAAAGGCAGGAAAGTGGAGTTGAGAATTATCAGCTGAGCCGTGATCTCATGAATGGCAGCATAGAGTTGATGGGCCAAATGGCCTACTTCTGCTCCTATTTCTTATGACTATATGTTCTAATATTCAAGTTTTTTTTAATGTAGTGATGTGTGGCTACATGTATTAGAATGACATGTCATCAACCTGGAAGTAAAACCCTTCTTCTCTAAAGCAAATGCTACCAAAATCAATGAACACCTCCCAATATTTCAGGTTCTCACTATTGATTTTGTTTTAATAGGAAGAGAGTTCTTATAATTATGAAATCAAAATAAGTGGATGGAGTTAAGGCACAGATCAACCATGATCTAAAAGAATGGAGGGCTAGGCTCAAGATGAAGAGTTAAATGACCTCCATTTGTCTCTTTGCTTGTTCCCTTTCTGGAATAGGCTTTAACATCTTTCAATAGTTGCTAAAAGGTCACATACGTGATGGGAATTCTTTCACTGATCAACAAAACAATCCTAGCCAATATGGTGGCTCAGTGGTTAGCACCGCTGCCTCACAGCGCCAGGGACCCAGCTGCGATTCCACCCACGGGTGACTGTCTGTGTGGAGTTTGCACATTCTCCCTGTGTCTGTGTGGGTTTCCTCCGGGTGCTCAGGTTTCCTCCCACAATCCAAAGATGCGCAGGTTAGGGTGCATTGGCTGTGGGAAATTGTCCACAGATGAGCAAGTTAGGTAGAATAGCCATGGGAAACGCAAAGTTACAGGGACAGAGTGGGGTGCTCTTCAGAGGCTTGGGGTGGACGCGATGGGCCGAATGCCCTGCTTCCGCACTGTAGGGATTCTATGCTAATGTATTTGTTAGTGCAGTAGGATGAACACTGTCCCAGAGTAAGTGCCCCCTGTGGGAGATCAGAAGTTCTCTTTTCAACAGGAAACAGTGTGGAGCTTGCTAAATCATCATGGAAGAATGCCCTTATGTGTTTGACTCTCAGCAATCCCTTTCACGCTCCACTAGCTTCTCTCTTCTCTTCCCTAACTGAGAGGCTCCCTGGGATACGGTTCCTGTTTCATTGCAATGATCCGTCTTCAAAAGCCATGTCAAGGAACTAAAGCTGTCCTTCATCAAACCGGCCCAAGCAGCGAGTGACAGATGACAGCTGCACTGTTTCGTCCCTTGCCTGACGCAGATACGTTTGAACTAAGCAGCAGGTTGTGTTCATTGTCAGGGAAGCCAGGAGAATAGGGGCCAGCCAAGAGCTGAGGCACAGATCATTGTCGAGTGATAGGAATCGGAGGCACAGCTAACTTCACCACTTCACTAAACGGGAAAATTGACCGGAAAACTGCGGATGCTGGAAAGTCGAAACCAAAACAGAGAGTGCTGGAGAAACTCAGCAGGTCGAGCAGCATCTGTGGAGAAAGAAACAGTTCACTTTTCAGGTCCGGAATGTTCTTCAGAACGGAATAAGTGTTCTGAAGTACGTTAACTCTGTTTCTATCTCAGCAGACCAGTAATTTCTGTTGTTTTACAAACAAGAAAACCTTGATAGACTCCCTGGTGAAAACAAAGTCCCAGAAACACTCAGTAGCCGATGAAACCCACTTTACGACATGTCTGGGGCTTTGATCTTAGAATCATGGAACCATACAGTACAGAAGAGACCTTTCGGCCCATCATGTCTGCATTGTTGACAATGGCTGTAAATCCACACGAGGCTCACCTTCCAGCATGTAGCCCAGTGCTTTGAGTGTTTTTTTCAAGTGCTCATCCATGTACATTTTAGAGTTTGTTCTTCCCTTATCTGTGGGGCTATCCCAAACTGTTTCACAGCCGTGTACTATTTTTCGAAGTGCAGCCACTATGCTGCTGTCAGCACAGCAAGATCCCACAACCAGCAGCATGATCAAAGCCAGACAGTTTGTTGGGTGGAATGAATATTGGCAAGGACACTGGGGAGCACCTGCTGCTGCTGCCCTCTTTGGAAATATCCCTTAGGAAGTTTCACACCCGCTCAGGGGGGTTGGCAGTCTTGTCTCTCGCTCGGGTGACAATAGCCAGAGGGGGGTGAGAAAAAGATGTGTTTCACCAGCTCTGGGTGGGGTTGCCCCCTTGGATGGGGGCGGGGGGGGGCAGGAATCCTGGAGGCTGGGTGTAGACTTCGAGAAGAAGAACCTCCCTATCTTGAGCACTAACCTCTGTGCTAGCTGATTTACTGCGCTGCTACGACATCTTCTCCGACAAACTGTGGTGATTGTTTGATCAACTTGCTCCTGGGTGTGAGCCAGGCATATGCTGAGTTTTGGCTGAGTCTGACATTGGACATTTTTGACAGCAGCCCCTTTGCTGTGTTACTTTTCATTGTGTAGCATTGGCTGCCTGGCCACATAGCAATAATCCCATCTTCTTCACCATAGAATTCAAAAATGGTGCATCTCCAACAGCACTCAATGAAACTTGACACCATCCAGGACAAAGCAAGCCACTTGATTGGCACCACATCCACAAGCATTCACTCCCTCCACCACCGACACTCAGTAGCAGCAGTGTGTACTATCTACAAGATGCAGTGCAGAAACTCACCGGGGCTCCTTAGACAGCACCTTCCAAACCCATGTCCATTGCATTTCAAAGGGCAGGGTAGCAGATGCATTGGAATACCACCTCCTGCAAGTTCCCCTCCAAGCCTCTCAGCATCCTGCCTTGGAAATTCGCCGTTCCTACACTGTCACTGGGTCAAAATCCTGGAACATATCTCTATTGCATAGAAGCATAGATGAAATGCATGCCACAGTCGAACAACCTCTGGATGTGCCTTGTCTGAACTTAGACATGTGAAATATTATCTTGTACGAGATATGAGAGTGGGAGCACAGGCAGGGAATATCCTAACTGGGGTTCAGTCCGTGAAAAAGTGTTTTACATGTGAGTCACTCCCATGAAGCAGGTTTTTTGGGATTGAGTTAAGGCTCTGAAATAATCACAGGCCTCTGGCATTATTTTGGAATTCTTCGTTTCTAACATTACTAGCAAATCTGTTGGGTGACATTCTGTTTAATAAGGAGAGGGTTTATATTTCAAGGAACAATAAGGATTTTACAATGTATTATATGACTCCTGGGGTGGTAAAACATCTCTTTCAGTCTGCAAATTTTAATTGCTGTTGAGTAAACACAGGTTCAGATCAATCAGAATTCAGTTGTTGGCTCAGAACACTTTGAGCGTTGGAATGTATTTGGAAATTACGAACATGCAGCTCAGGAACAGTTGGCATTAAGTGGCAGGCTTCCTTTCTGTACTTCCTTAGTGTTTTAATTCAAAGAAGAAAAATGGCAGAAAGCTGCAACACAAAGGGGTTTGTAGGTCCTTGTGCATGAGACACAGAAAGCTAGCACACAGATACAGCAGGGAATCAGGAAAGCTAATGGAATGGTGCCCTAATTTCAAGGGGTTTGGAGTATAAGAGCCGGGAAAGCCTACTGCAACTGTACAGGTTGCTGGTGAGACCATATTGGAGTACTGGGAGCAGTTTTGGTCCCGTTATTTAAGGAAAGGTATCATTTCAATGCAGGCTGTTCAGAGAAGGTTCACTCAGATGATCCCTGGTACACAGGGATTGCCTTCTGAGCAAAGGCAGAACAGGTTGGGACTCTACTCACTGGAGTTTAGGAGAATGAGAGGTGATCTCATTGGAGGATATAAGATGAGGTGAATGGTGAGAGGATGGTTCCCCTCATGGGAGACCCCACAACCAGAGGGCACAGTCTCAGAATAAATGGGCACCAATTTAAGACTGAGATGAGGAGGAATTTCTTCTCTAAGACAGTTGTGGGTGTTTGGAATTCCTTGCCACAGAAGGCTGCGGGATCAGAGTCCTTGTGTATATTTAAGGCTGAGATAGATAGATTGTTGATTAGTTGGGGAATCTTACAGGGAAAGGGCAGGAAAGTGAACATGAAGAGTGTTGGATCAGCCATGATCCTACTGAACGGTGAACAGGCCCAAGGTGTCAAATGGCCTGCTCCTATCCCTTTTTCTAATGGATTTATTGTTCTCTGAGTAAGGATGTAATGTTTCTGATTGGTTGTCATGTGGCAATGATTATCTGGAGGACAGTTCAGTTGGAGCCCCTCCTCCAAACTGTTGCCGTAGTTACACCGGTCAGTGTGAGGAAGGACACATAAACATCAGCTGTACTGTTGCTGGCTTGTCTAGTCCTTCATCCTCTGCTTATGTGAGTTATCATGCTGCAACTGTACAAAACACTAGTGCGGCCTCACTTGGAATATTGCATACAATTCTGGTCGCCCCATTACAGGAAGGATGTGGAAGCATTGGAAAAGGTGCAGAGGAGATTTACCAGGATGTTGCCTGGTCTGGAGCGAAGGTCTTATGAGGAAAGGCTGAGGGACTTGGGTCTGTTCTCATTGGAGAGAAGAAGGCTAAGAAGGGATTTAATAGAGACATACAAAATGATCAGAGGATTAGATAGGGTGGACAGTGAGAGTCTTTTTTCCTAGGATGACGACGTCGGCAAGTACGAGGGGGCGTAGCTGCAAATTGAGGGGTGATAGATTTAAGACAGATGTCAGATGCAGGTTCTTTACTCAGACCGTGGTAAGGGCGTGGAATGCCCTGCCTGCCAATGTAGTTAACTCAGCCACATTAGGAGCATTTAAACAGTCCTTGGATAAGCATATGGATGATGATGGGATAGTGTAGAGGGATGGGCTTAGATTAGTTCACAGATCGGCGCAACATCGAGGGCTGAAGGGCCTGTTCTGTGCTGTATTGTTCTATGTTCTATGTTCTATCCCTGACCCCAGCTCTTTTGAGAAAGTGATGGGACTCTGAAATATAGAATAGAGAGGCAGAGAGAAGAAGGGGATTTGGACAGGTGTAATAATCCCTGGAGAGGAGTGTGAACAACCTACAAGTGGGAAAGTGGGGAGGTGAGATACAGAGTTTTAGGGAGAAGGTGGGTCAATGGGATTGAGGGATATGAGGAGAAGGTGGGTAGGTGAGTTTGAAGGATATGGAGTGAAATTGAGATGGGATTGAGGGATATGGGAGAATGAGGGTAGGTGGAATTGAGGGATATGGGGAGGAGGTAGGTAGGTGGGATTGAGGGATATGGGGAGGAGGTAGGTAGGTGGGATTAAGAGATATGGGGAGAAGGAAGGTAGGTAGAATTGAGGGATATGGGAATAATAGGGGTAGGTGGGATTGAAGTGTAATATGTTCAATCAAAGTTTAAAAGCTGCTGATTTTCGCTTCCATTGGCCTTCCCTGTTTGTGTTCTGCTAATGAACAGTACTCATTAACCCGGCTATTGACAGAACTGTTGACATTCAGTCACTGAGCTCCCACTGAGCTACAAGGCAGTGATACCTGCTTACCATTGCAGACCTGACTGGTGCTTTCAGCTCTTAGTAATCACACATTGTAACAATCAGCAGAGGCTGAAGAGGTGGTGTTATTTTTTTTCTCAGCTGAGGCTGAAGGCTGACCTAAGAGAGATCTATTAGATTAGGCCTGGCAGGTCAATGTTCCAAAGTACAGGTGCGACAGGAAGGATAGAAGGGGAAGCAAGAGAGGAGAGAGAGTTGCGTTTTTGATTAGGGAGAACATCACAGCAGGACTGAGACAGGATATTCCTGGAGGATAATCCAATGAAGCTGTATGGGTAGAACTGAGAAATAAATAAATGTGATTACTTTGAGTGCATTGTATTGTAGACCCCCCCAATAATCGTTAGAAAATTGAGGAGCAAATATGTAGAGAGATCTCAGATATCTGTAAGAATAATAGGGCTGTAATAATAGGGGATTTGAACTTTCCAAACACAGACTGGTACTACCATAGTGTTAAGGGGTTGAATGGGGAGGAATGCCTTAACCTCCTCAATCAATATGTAGATAACCCAACTACAGAAGGGGCAAAACCTGACCTCCTCTTGGTAAATAAGGTAGGGCAAGTGACTGAGGTACTAGCAAGAGAGCGCACAGTGACCATAATCCCATTAGTTTTAAAATAGTCATGGAAAAGGATAGGCCTGGTCCACAAATTAAAGTTCTAAATGGGGACAAGACCAATTTTGATGATATTAGACAGGGACTTTCAAAAGTTGATTGGGGGAGACTGTTCACAGATAAAAGGATGTCTGGCAAGTGGAAGGCTTTCAGAAGTGAGATACTGAGAGTTCAGGGCCAGCATGTTCCTGTAGGTGTAAAGGGCAAGGCTGGCAGCAGTGGGGAACCCTGGATGACTAGAGATGTTGAGGCTTTGGTCAAGATAAAGAAGGAGGCATATGACTGGTAAAGGCAGCTGGGATCAACCGAATCCCTTGAGGAGTATAGAGGGTGTAGGAATACACTTAAGAGGGAGTCATGAAGGCAAAAAGGGGACATGAGATTGTTTTGGCAGATAAGGTTAAGAAGAATCCAAAGAAATTGTATGTTAAAGGCAAAAGAACAACTAGGGAGAGAATAGGGTCCCTTAAAGATCAGCAAGGCCATCGATGTGTGGAACCACAGGAGACAAGTGAGATCCTAAACAAATATTTTGCGTCAGCTTTTACTGTGAAGAAAGACATGGAAGCTAGGGAACAGGGGGAAATAAATGTGATGCCTTGAAAACAATCCACATTATGGGGCAGAATAGTGGCTCAGTGGTTAGCGCTGCTGCCTCACAGCGCCAGGGACCCAGGATTGATTCCACCCTCGGGCGACTGTCCGTGTGGAGTTTGCATGTTCTCCCTGTGCCTTTGTGGGACTCCTCCGGGTGCTCCGGTTTCCTCCCACAGTCCAAAGATGTGCAGGTTAGGGTGGATTGGCCATGCTAAATTGCCCGTAGTGTTCAGGGATGTGTAGATTAGGTGGGTTATAGAGGGATGGGTCTGGGTGGGTTGCTCTGAGGGTCGCTGTGGATTTGTTGGGCCGAAGGGCCTGTTTCCACACTGTAGGGATTCTATGAATGAGGAAGCGTTGGAGATCTTAAAACATATAAGGGAAGATAAATCCCCAGGACCTGATCAAATATATCCCAGGACATAGTGAGAAGCTAGGGAACAAATTGCGAGGCCCCAAGCAAAGATATTTGTATCATCGACAGCCACAGGTAAGGTAATGGAACACTGGAGGGTGGTTAACATTATCCCAAATTGGCTTGACAGTGGGAGGTGGAGGGATGTGATAAAGGGTTGTTGTTCAGACTGGAAGCCTGTGAGCAGTGACATGCCACAAGGATTGGTGCTGGGTCCACTGTTTTATTTGCATTTACATAAACAATTTGAATGAGAATATAGGAGACATGGTTAGTAAGTTTGCAGATGACACAAAAATTAGTGGTATAGTTGACAGTGAAGAAGGTTATCTAAGAGTACAACAGGGCCAGTGGGTTGAGTGATGGCAGATGGTGTTTAATTCAGATAAATCTGAGGTGTTGTATTTTGGTAAGATAAACCAGGGCAGGACTTACAAAGTTAATGGTAGGACTCTTGGGAGTGTTGTCGAACAGAGAGACCTAGGGGTGCAGATGCATAGTTCCTTGAAAGTGGCGTCACAGGTAGACAGGATTGTGAAGAAGGCATTTGGTACACTTTCCTTTATCGGTCATAACAGTGAGTATAGGAGTTGGGACATCACATTTGTCCAGCAGCCCTGTAGCTCCTCCTGTTGCAAGTGAATGTTGTCTTGTCTAGCTCCTCGGTCTGCTACAGTTTTGGCTTTTGACTTCCAAATGAAATTTGGGCCAAAACCCTGAATGTGGAGGATCATGAGGACATATCCATGGCCTGAGTTTTAATCCAAAATTGCAAATTAGAGCAGAACTCATCTGATTAACTCCCCTCCCATCTAAACCCTTCAGAGTTTCTGAAGTTTCTGAAGAAGGGTCCCGACCTGAAACGCCAGCTTTCCTGGGCCTCTGATGCTGCCTGGCCTGCTGTGTTCCTCCAGCTCCACACTGTGTTATCTCTGACTTCAGCATCGGCAGTTCTTACTATCTCAGAGTTTCTCCTGTGCTGTGCTTCATGTTGTGACTCCCAATGACATGTCAAAAGTAATTTAAATTGTGAAACCGCAGAATTCCACTTTGTGCTTATATCTAGTTATATTCTGGTTGAAGGGAACATAGTAAGTTACTGCCTCAGAGCAGCTTTGATGGCATTTTTGTGTGGTTGTTGTTCTATATATAACTCAGTGACAGGAGTGATGGTTGTGAAGATATTGGGTTAAAATGCCAGAGAGTAGTGGATTGAGCTCTGGTCGTGGTCAGGCCTGAAGTTGGATTCGAGAGTAGCTGCTAATTTGTGCGATTGCCCCAGCAATTGTCCAGAAAAGTTGCCAAGTTTTTGTTAAAAGCTGATTGGTTCAACTAACGCCATCAGAGGATGGGAGATGTCAATCTCACCCCAAACGGACTCCTACCTCAGGCGATATGTTTGACTCTTAATGCCCTCAGGACAATGTGGGATGAACAATAATCACTGACTTGCCAGAGTCAACCACATCTCAAGAAAACATGAATCAATCAGGGAGGAATGGACCCTCTGAAATGTGATCTTTTTAAATTCAGTCATGGGAGGTGAGCATCATTGCCTAGGACACCACTTATTGCCCATCCCTAATTGCCCATTGCTGTGGGTCTGGAGTCACATGTAGGCCAGACCAGGTAAAGATGGCAGTTTCCTTCCCTAAAGGACATTAGTGAAGCCAGATGAGTTTTTCCCAACAATCGACAATGGATTCACGGTCATCATTAGACTCTTAATTTCAGATTTTTATTGAATTCAAATTCCATCATCTGTCTTTGCGGGATTTGAACCCAGGACATTAGTTGAGTTTCTGGATTAATAGTCTAAGGGTAATGCCACTGCCATTGCCCCCCCATATGGGTGCATGAGTGTGCTAAGTATTTTACCTGTTTTAACCTGTCCTTAAGACAAGGGAATCTGCCGTCCTTACTTGGTCTGGCCTGTATCTGACTTCCTACCCACAGCGGTATGGCTGACGTATAACTGCTGTCAAGAACAATTAGGTGTAGACAACAAATGCTAGCCTTGCTAGCAACACTCATATCCCATGGAAGAATTTAAATTCTTCTTTCTTATTTTAAGGGATTGTCATACAAAGGCTGACTGAACCAGCCCCTGACATGATGAGATTGTTCTTTGAGGAATGATTAAATGAAATTGGACTATATTCTGAAATAAACACAGGGAATGCTGGTTTAAACTCAGCAGGTCTGACAGTAACTGTGAAGAGAGAGAAACAGTTAACATTTGAGTCCACTATGACTCCTCTTCAGAACTGTTCTGAAGTTCTGGAGTTCTGAAGAACTTGATGCATTAACTCTGTTTCTCTCTACAGAGATGCTGCCAAACTTAAAGTGATAGAGTCATAGAGCTGTACAGTACAGAAACAGACCCTTTGGTCCAACTTGTCCATGCTGACCAAGTTGCTGAAACTGAACTAGTGCCATTTGCCTGCATTTGGCCCATATCTCTCTAAACCATTCCTATCCACGTACCAATCCAAATGTCTTTTAAATGTTGTAATTCAGACTCTACTACTTCCTCTGATAGCCTGTTCCATACACACACCACCTTCTGTGTGAAAACGTTGTCCCTTAGGTCCCTTTGAAATCTTTCCCTATCACTTTAAACCTATGACCTCTAGTTTTGGACTCCTCTACCCTGGGGAAAAGACCTTTTTGCTATTCACCCTATCCATGCCCCTCATGATTTTATAAACCTCTTTAAGGTCATCCCTCAGCCTCTTGCGCTGCAGGGAAAATAGCCCCAGCCTTTGCAGCCTGTCCCTATAGCTCAAACCCTCCAATCTCAGCAATAACAAAGTGTGGAACTGGAGGAACACAGCAGGCCAGACAGCATCAGAGGAGCAGGAAAGCTGACGTTTCGGATCAGGACCCTTCTTCAGAAAAGGGGGAAGGGGAAGGGAACAGGGAGCTCTGAAATAAGTAGAGAGAGGAGGGGTGGGACTGGGGAAGGTAGGTGGGATGGTGATAGGTGAATGCAGGTAGGTAGTGCTGGGGATTGGTCAGTAAGGTCGGAGGAGCAGACAGGAAGGAGAGAAGATGGACGGGTCAAGGAGGCGGGGATAAGATGGAGGATTGGTCATGGGATGAGGCCAGGGGTGGGGAGATTTTGAAACTAGTAAAGTCCATATTGAGACCATTGGTCTAGAGCCAGGGGGCTCAGTGCTAGAATACAGGGCAAACCATTTAGAACTGAGATGAGCAAGAATTTCTTCATCAGACAGTGGGGAACCTTTGGAATTCTCTGCTTCAGAGAGTCCTGGAAGCCCAGTCATTCGGCAGATTCAAGACTAATGTCAGCAGATTTTTGTATATTAAAAATACATCAGGATATGGGGATGGTGCAGGACAATAAAGTTGCAGGCAGAGCACATTGAATGGTACACTGAGTTTGAAGGGCAGAACAGCCTCATTTTGCCCCTTTTTCTGATGCTCTTATGATCATCGATCAGGTGAACCATGGTGGGTGTGAGGACTACATTCACAAACAGACCAAGTAACAAAAGATGGGTTTCCTTCCTGAAAGCATTGAGCCTAAATGACCCAGCTGGTTTATTTTGAGAATAATTTTTACGAGGAAGCTTTTTATGTCTAGGTATCTTTGATTCACAATCCCCAATTGTCAAACCAACCACAGTTGCATTTGAACTGAAATTTTCAGGATTTATAATTCAGGGCCCTGGATTACTTGTCAAGTAACGTGAAACCACCACTGTATCCAATCTTGTTGCAATGTTATTATCACTGCTATCCGACCAGCTCACAGCCCAAGAATTTCTCCTGTCTGCCAGATTGATCATTTCCCACGTTTTCTGATGGATATGCAGGTCAGAGTGAGATACCTAAAAGTTGTCTCTCTGACCCACACACTCCGTCATTGATGCATGTTTCTGTAATGCCCCCCTTTAGTTCAGTTCTCCTTAGGCAGGGATAGAATCTGGTGGGTCTGCTCACTGCTATAGCGTATAATATTGTGTGCACTTTCTCCTTATCTCAGTAAGGATGTTCTATCTGTGAAGGGATTGTGACAAAGTTTTACCAGATTGAATCCTGGGATAACAGGGCTGAGCTCTGTAGAGAGACTGGATCGGTTAGGACGATATTCACTGGGGTTTAGGAGAATGAGGATGAGACAGGATAAATGCACGAAGGATGTTCCTAATGACCAGGGAGTCCAGAACCAGAGGGTATAAGGTTGGGCATTTCGGCCTGAGATGAGGAGAATTTTTTTTCTTCCAGATAACGGTGAGCCTGTGGAATTCTCTGCCACAGAAAGTGGCTGAAGCCAAAACACTGAATATTTTCAAGAAGGAATTAGATATCGCACTTAGGGCTAAAGGGCTCAAAGGTTATGGAGACAAGGCGGGAACAGTGAACTGAGTCGAATGATTAGCATGATCATATTTAATGGCAGAGCAGACCCAATGGGCTGAATGGCCTACTCCTGCTCTATTTCTATGTTTCTATGACCAATTTCACACAGAATCTTCGCCCATGTCCCTCAATCAGCTTAGCACAGAAAGAGGCCATTTGGCCCCTTGAAGCTGTGCCGGTCACTTAACACTGACCTAGTCTGTCCTATTGCCTTGCCCTAATCCCATAATCATTAAATTACCTCAAGCACCAATTGGAATTCCTTTCGAAATCATTGCTCATCTCTCCGTCTCCACCACCCTGATAGGCAGGAGTTCCACACTGTTATTACATGTTGTCTAACACGCAGTGTGTGTGTTGGCTGAAGTGATGTTACAGAAATGCCGAGGGTTGGCCCCTTTAAGGCTGGCCTTCAGGAGTTCCTTGCGAGGAATGTGCCACCTGCTCAGACATCAGAGGTCAGACTTGGAACTTAACCTAGCGTCTGTACAGGCATTCTTACAGGAACAAGCTGGTGCAGGGTCTACGGACTCTGCATTTGTACCAACTGACTGCCTCTGAGCTGCAATCTTAAAGGAAAAACACCTGCAGTTTGACGGGATAAAACCTCAGAGATTTGGGGAAAAAAAAGCTGAAGTGCATACCATTCCCAAAGAGATTTGTCTAACCCTAATCCTTTAAATACCTGACTGCAGTCACTGACATTTAGCTCAATCAATGAATGGACGGATGAAGTACGTTGTAATTAGCTTTATAAATCCAGGAAATGGTCTCTCCTGTAAAGCATTCAGTACTTTACACGTTGTAGTCAAGCCCTGAATCCTTATCTTTAATATTAACCCTTTCACCCAAGGCAAGGGCTCACGTATGCAATGTTTGTTCTTTAAGATTTACTTCCTGGCCTGTTTTTAAATTTAATTGGTGTAGAATTCTTCTGTAAAAGTACCATTCACCCCAGACTGAGCGGAGGCCTAGTCTACCTCCCTGCGCTCTGGGGCCTCTGGAGCAGGAGCCTGGTAGGAGGTTTCTGTATCAGATGGGCCACTGTTTATGGAGTTCTGTGCTGTGGGTGTCTTCTTACAAGGCCTTCAATGCACCGTCTCAGTCTCATCAGATTCTTGGACCCAGGCCTCCAGTGTGCAAACCGAGAATCCTGTACGGCAGATGACCAGTTCCTTTGGACTAAAATGCTGGAGAAACTCAGCAGGTCTGGCAGTTTCTGCAGAGAGCGACATAGGGTTAATGTTTCAAGTCTGGTATGACTTCTTCAGGACAGGTAGTTTGGATTAGTTTGCGACTGGTCACTTCTCCTCCAATATGATATCTTTTACACTGTAGATACCCTTCCTTGCAGCGTTAATGGCAGAGATTTGATGTGCCAGTGGCAAAGCTGTTGAATTCTCTCCTAAAACCTCTCTGCCTCCCACCTCTGTCTCACCTTTTAAAATGCTGCTTTAGTCACTCATCCCCTGACTCTCCAAAGCTTGTCCACCATCTACAAGGCACAAGCCAGGAGTGTGATGGAATACTCCCCACTTGCTTGGATGGGTGCAGCCCCAACAACACTCAAGAAGCTTGACACCATCCAGGACAAAGCAGCCCCCGCTTGATTAGTTTGGTATTCCCTCCCTAAGGGCTTTGTGGGTTAACCTACAGCGCATGGCCTGCAGCGGTTCAAGAAGGCAGCTCACCCCCACCTTCTCAAGGGGCAACTAGGGACGGGCAATAAATGCCGGGCCCAGCCAGCCTCCCATGAATACATAAAAGCCGACCAGCATTTGGTCAGTTGAAAGCTTACTTCTTTATTGATTTGGTGCCAAATTCTGTCAACAGCATTCCTGTCAAATGTAGCATCTCACTATAACATATAAATACATATATTTATTGCCGTATTGACCCTTTTTATTCACATTGTTTTCCAGAGGTTTGTAAACAATATGGAGTTCTCTACGATGCCGTGACCCTGTTGTTAGATTGTTGTCTGATGTTTTTTGATGTGAGGTCACAAACCTCGTACAAACAAAGACATACCCTGTGATTTGCTGCATCATGTGTTTGCCACTTCGAGTTATGCTCCTGGTGGGGATAAGTAACTGTGAAAGAAATTTCAAATCTCCAGATATTATCTGAAAGAATAACGCCACAAAACCTCATGTTTTAACCAGAATCACTGAAGTGTTCCTGTTCAGAACAAGGCCATTCTGCCCACTTTGTTCACACCGTTTGGAATTATGTTCAGAAATCACACAACACCAGGTTGTAGTGTAGTCCAACAGGTTTATTTGGAAAGTGAGCTTTCGGAGCATTGCCCCTTTGTCAGGTGAAGTGAGATAGAAGCACACAGGCACAGAATTTATAGGCAGTGAGATCAATGGGCAAAGAGATCAAAAGATCATACAAATGGTGTGAGTGGAGTGTCACCAGCCCAGAAAGTCCAACCAGTCCATGCCAACCATAATCCCAAACGAAACTAGTGCCACCTGCCTGCATTTGGCCCTTATCCCTCTGAACCTTTCCTATTCATTTAATTATTCAAAAGACTTTCAAATGTTGTAACTGTACACGTATCCACCACTTCGCCGAAGCTCATTCCACACACGAACCACTCTCTGTGTAAAAAGATTGCTCCTCATATCTTTTTAAAATCTTTCTCCCCTCATCTTATTACTTAGTAATAGAGTCAAAGAGATGTACAACACGGAAAAAGACCCTTCGGTTCAACTTCTCCATGCTGACCAGATATCCTAAATAAATCTTGTCCCATTTGCCAGCATTTGACTGCTATCCCTCTAAACCCTTCCTATTCATGTGCCCATCCAGATGCCTTTTAAATGTTGTAATTGTACCAGCCTCCACCACTTCCTCTGGCAGTTCATTCCACATGCGCACTACCCTCTGTGTGAAAAAAGTTACCCCTTAGGTCCCTTTTAAATATTTCCCCTTTCGCTGTAAGCTTGTACCCCCTAGTTTTGGACTCCCCCACCACAGGGAAGATACCTTGACCATTTACCTTATCAATGCCCCTTATAGTTTTATAAACCTCTATAATATCACCCCTTAGCCTCTGACACTCCAGGGAATATAACCCGTCTATTCAGCCTCTCCCTGTAGCTCAAACCCTCCAACCCTGGCAACATCCTTGTAAATCTTTTCTGAACCCTTTCAAGTTTTACACCATCTTTCCTATAGCAGGGAGACCAGAATTGCACACGGTATTCCAAAAGTGGCCTAACCAATGCCCTGTACGGCTGCAACATGCCCTCCCAGCTCCTGTACTCAATGCACTGACCAATAAAAGCGAGCGTACCAAACACTATCTTCACTGCCCTGTCTACCTGCTTCACTTTGAAGGAACTAGGAACCTGCACTCCAAGGTCTCTTCGTTCAGCAACGCTCGCCACGCTCCCCAGGGCCTTACCATTAAGTGTATAAGTCCTGCACTGATTTGCCTTTCCAAAATGCAGTACCTCACATTTATCTAAATCAAACTTGTCGACACATTACCAAAATACAGTTCTGTAGAAGAGTCGTACCAGCTTGAAATGTTAGATAACAAGGTGTCGAACTGGATGAACACAGCAGGCCAAGCAGCATCAGCGGAGCAGGAAAGCTGACGTTTCGTGTCTAGACCCTCCTTCTGAAGAAGGGTCCAGATCTGAAATTGTATCAGAGATAATAGGAACTGCAGATGCTGGAGAATCCGAGATAACAAGGTATAGAGCTGGATGAACACAGCAGGCCAAGCAGCATCATA
>JAHRHZ010000060.1:9509884-9548779 GCA_024137785.1 Ginglymostoma cirratum | reverse complement strand
AGTGCCGCACTGTCAGTGGGTCAGTACTGAGGGAGTGCCGCACTGTCAGTGGGTCAGTACTGAAGGAGTGCCGCACTGTCAGTGGGTCAGTACTGAGGGAGTGCCGCACTGTCGGAGGGTCAGTACTGAGGGAGTGCCGCACTGTCAGAGGGTCAGTACTGAGGGAGTGCCGCACTGTCAGAGGGTCAGTACTGAGGGAGTGCCGCACTGTCAGAGGGTCAGTACTGAAGGAGTGCCGCACTGTCAGAGGGTCAGTACTGAGGGAGTGCCACACTGTCAGAGGGTCAGTACTGAAGGAGTGCCGCACTGTCAGAGGGTCAGTACTGAAGGAGTGCCGCACTGTCAAAGGGTCAGTGCTGAGGGAGTGCCGCACTGTCAGGGGGTCAGTGCTGAGGGAGTGCTGCACTGTCAGGGGGTCAGTACTGAGGGAGTACTGCACTGTCAGGGAGTCAGTGCTGAGGGAGTGCCGCACTGTCAGGGAGTCAGTGCTGAGGGAGTGCCGCACTGTCAGAGGGTCAGTGCTGAGGGAATGCTGCACTGTCGGAGGAGTGGAATTCAGGTCCCTGCCAGCTGGCTCTGTCAAGTCCCAGCCTGACACTGAAACATGAGTTGGCAGTTTCTAAATGAACTGTTTTGCCTTTCTTACTCGTCTGGTTGCCTTGATCTGGAAAAGACTTGTCAAGCATCGAGTGAAAGATCAAAATGAGATTCTCCATAAATATATTTTTGCCTCGCTGACCCGTCCTCTTCCCTCTTCCTCACTGCTCCCTTGAGTCACAACAGTACAGTTAACGAGTAGCAAACACTGATGGAATGTGCTGGTGTGGGATTGAGGAGTGCAGATAAATGATGATGCTGTCACTGTGGAGCTGCCTGGCTTTAAGTTTGTAACAATTAAATCCGAATAAATTAACAGGCTGGTGATGGATGACGAAACAGCGTACACGACTTCTGTGTGCTAGTGTTTGACTCACTCCCTGCTCTGTCGACAGGGCAGAGAGCTGCTTTGATGTTCAGACTTTGGTGGAAATGTGTTCAGAATCTTCAGTGAGATTTGGCTAAGATTGTTAATACATTTGTTTCTTGTTGAATCTTAGTCTGTCATTGCCTTCTGTCCTGAGGGAAGAAGGGAAACAATATTCTGTCTTAATGAGATGTTCTGTATGTGTATTCCATAACTAACTGGTGGCTTTCCAACACGGATCACGTGGCTTTCTGATTGCATACATAACATGAGATTTATTCCACCAACACAAATTTGAAAGGGACTCCTGTGCTTTCAAATCCCTCTCCATCTCCTTCTCTGTAATCTCCTCCAACTACAAACCCACTGATGCCTCCAGAGTCCTCTAATGATGGTCTATTGTCCATCCATGGGTCAGACAGCATCCACGGAGAGAGAGCAAGCTAACGTTTCAATTCTAGATAACTCTTCATCAGAGCTTCAGCTGACCTGCTGTGATCTCCAGCATTTCTTGTTCCCTATATTCCAGAATTCCCTCCTTAAACCGCTCTACCTCCCTTTTTCCGCTCCTTTAATTCACTGCTTAAAGCATAGAAACGTAGAAAATAGGAGCAGGAGTAGGCCATTTGGCCCTTCAAGCCTGCTCCACCATTCAGTATCCAACTCAGTCCTGTGTTCCTGCTTTCTCCCTGATAGCCTTTGATCCCTTTAGCCCTAAGAACTATATCTGACTCCTTCTTGAAAACATTCAATGTTTTGGCTTCAACTGCTTTCAGTGGCAGAGAATTCCACAGGCTCAACATCCTCTAGGTGAAGACATTTCTCCTCTTCTTGATCCTAAAAGACCTACCCAGTATCCTGGGTCTGCGAACACTGGTTCTGGACACCCCGGCCATTGGGAATACCCTTTCTGCATTTACCCTGTTAGAATTTATGTCATTCCTGTACTCCCTCCATAGCCAGAACATCCTTCCTCACATAAAGCTGAGCTCTTTGACTGAGTTTTTGGCCAGCTGTGCTGATGCCTCTTTATTGGCTTGGTGTCAAATTTTGCTCCTGTGCAGCTCCTTGGGATGTTTTGCTGCACTGAAGGTGCTACATAAATTCCAGTGTTTTTCATGTTGTTGGGTTCTCCTCTCAAGTTGAGGGAACCCGCTTTAAGGCTTGGAATGTTCATTGGTGTAATACATACAGTCCGGAGCCAGTGGGATCCACTTTCGGGGTATCCCACCCACTCCATCCATAAACCACACCCCCACGCCCCCTCAACCTCCATGCCTCCCTTGAAACAGAGAAATGCAAATCTTTCTTCTTCTCCCCCTTTCACACAGCCTGCATCAGCTGCCAAACATCGCAGCCTCATTGTCCACTTTTAACCGAATACTGTCACGGGGCAGCTAAGTTCCAGGGCTTGGATTAATCCATACTGCAGCACACCAGCTGTGCCCCCGGGATGGGCTCCTTCTCTCCATCTCTTCCTCTCCCACAGCAGCCACTACTTAACAGCTCGCCTGAGGATCCTCGCACTGTCCATTCGCCAGAGCTGTCTCACCTGAAAGATGGTACCTCTGACAGTGCTGCACTCCCTCGGTCCTCCCTGCTGCTCAGCAGAAAAATAAGAGAGAAGTAGCTTTATGAGCTATTAGTTTATTTTACTCATTCACAGGGTATTGGTGTCACTGGCATTTATTGCCCATTCCTAGGTGCCCAGCGGGTGGTTAAGAGTCAATCACATTGCTGGGGTTCTGTAGTCACATGTAGGCCAAATCAGGTAAGGATGACAGCTTTCTTTCCTAAAGAACATTAGTGAACCAGATGGGTTTTTGTGACAATGGACAATGGATTCACGGTCATCATTAAGTACTTAATTCCAGATTCTTATTGAATTCAGATTCCACTTATCTGCCACGTTTTGACTTGGGGCAGTGAGGTAGCTCAGTGCATAGCACAACTGCCTCATAACGCCAGGGACCCAGATTCGAGTCTAGCCTCGGGTGACTCTCTGTGAGGAGCTTGCCCATTCTCCCTGTGTCTGCGTGGGTTTCTGCTGGGTGCTCTGGTTTCCTCCCACAGCCCAAAGATGTGCGGGTTAAGTGGATTGGCCATGCGAAATTGCCCATAGTGTCTTGGGATGTACAGGGTCGTGGATTTGGAGATGGTGGGGTCATTGTTTGGAGGGTCAGTATAGAGTCAAAGGGCTGAATGGCCTCTGTGTGTGCTATAAGGATTCTGTGTCTGGAACCTGGATCTCCCAGAACATTATCCCGGTCTCTGAATTAATAGTGCAGCTGCAGTACCACTAGGCCATCCCCTTCTCTCTTTGGAGTGGGCCGGTTCCAGCTTGTTGTAACTGATGCCCTGATCACAAGCTATGGAACCTGTGGGATGCTCCCTTGGCCTGGATTTGATCAGCTGGAGCCCTGTGTATGAAACTCTGTGGCAGTGACACATTCCCAGAATTGCTGTGATTGGGTCCATCCTGCCTGGAAGAGGCAATGCCAGCAGCTACAATTTTCCAAACGAGAATTAGAGAAACACTTGATGAGGCTCTGTATTCAGGGCAGGCCAGGAGGAAGCAAGAGATTAGGGAAGTGGGACAAACTGGAAAGCTCTATCAAGGGGCCAGCACAAGCCACGACGGGCTGAGTGGATTCCTGCACTGCTGTGTGCAGGAAAGAAAGAGTTTGCATTTTTACAGCACTTTTTTTATAACCTCGGGATGTTCCAAAGGACCTTTCAGTGAATGAAGCACTTTCTAAAGTATAATCACTGTGTTGTAATGAATACAATAGAAGGAGTAGGCTGTTCAGTCAATTGAACCATCTCTCCCATTCAATACAATCATGGCTGATCTCTGGTTTCAACTCCACTTTCCTGCCCGCTCTGCATATCCCTGAAGCCCCAGAGTGATCAAAAACTGATCAACAACAACCTTGAACATTGGATCATCCAGAACCCTCTGAGTGAAGATGAATTTTAAATGATAAGTGCCTCATCCTGAGACTGTGCCCTTGTGTTCTGGGTTCCGCAGTGAGGGTCAAACCACTTCTCACTGTCTTACCTTTTCAAGTCATTTCAGAGTTTCGGTGATTGGGTCGCTCGTTAGCACACAGTAGGCTCCCACAAACAGCAATTTGTTCATGACCAGATAAGCTGCTTTAGTGACACTTCATCAAAGATAAGAATTGGCCAGGACGCTGGGGACATCTCCCCGGCACTTCCTGAAAACAATGAAGTTGAAATCTTTGACACCTTCCTTCGATATCCCGTCTGATAAGTAGCAGTTCTTCATGTTTGAGATCCCATAAACTGCTCTCAGCCCGCAGGGGTTAAATACCCCTGGGGGCTCTGGTCTGTCTGAGGGACCAGCAGAGGGAGATCCATTGCCCATTAAGGATCTATGATAGAGATAAAAGGTACCTGCTCCTATGATGCTGCTTGACCTGCTGTGTTCATCCAGCCCCATGCTTGTTATCAAGGATCTATGATAGTTCCTGCACCATCCAGGACAAGCATAGGTGAGAGAGCTTCCATTGCATTGTTTCGATAATTGTGCTTTTGTCGTATGGTTGCTATAGGAACACAGGCCACAGAATCACCACAAACCCAAAATTACTCATATTTCTGTGTTGCCTCCTCCATTCCCTTGAAGCTGGCTGTTAGTTTGTCTTTTCTGTGCACCTGCGGTATTCAATAGCAGGGTCACTGTGAGTGACTGTTCCCAATACAAACCCTTTGCTGTGATTTATGGAGCTGTCCGTTTCTCTGCAGCATGGTGTTTTGTTTAGTTTGGCTTTCTGTACTCCCTCCAGACGTGCATCTCCATTGGATGCCAAATGCCAATTACCACCTCTGCTTATCTGCATTTTGAATAAATTCATAGAAAAGGTTGTACATGGCAACAAGCTGAGCCTCCCCGTCTCCACATCACATTCTTGACAGTGTCTGCGTCTCTGATATGTCAGTGTCTGTCTCCATGTTTGTATATACTTAAACTTTTGTGTCATATTTTTTCGTCTGTTCCTATGTTCCTCCTGTGCTTGTTCCTGTTTGTGTGTGTGTACCTGTGTGTACTGTCTGACTTTGTACATGTCTGTACATGCCTATGTTTGCAGTATCATGTATCCACATGTCTGCTCTGATTTTGTACATGTCGAGACGACCTGTGTTTGTGTATGTGTGCTACTCGGCATGTGTGTCTGTTATTTTTCATTCATTCCTGAGATGAAGGTGTCGCTGGCTCGGCCAGCATTTATTGCCCATCCCGAATTGCCCAGAAGGCAATTAAGAGTCAATTACATTGTTTTGGGTCAAGAGTCACACGTAGACCAGACCTGGTAAGGACGGCAGTTTCCTTCCCTAAAGGACATTAGTGAACCTGATGGGCTTTTCCAACAATCATAGAGTCAAATCAACAATGGTCTTATGGTCATCATTAGACTCTTAATTCCACATTTTTATTGAATTCAAATTCCACCATCTGCCATGACAGGATTCAAACCCAGGTCCCCAGAATATTCCCTGGGTCTCTGGTGTAACAGTCCAGCGATAATGCCACTAGGCCCTCACCTCCCCTGCAAGATAGTGTGTATAATTCGTTGTCTACATGTCTGTGTACCTGTGTCTATGTGCATATCTGTGTGCCTGTATATTTGTATCTGCATGGATGTTTGTGTGCATGCCTGCGTGTATATATTTGTATGTGCTATGTGTCTGTGCATGTATCTGTGTGCATGTGTCTGTAAGTGCATACTTATATAGGCATCTGTGTGTATCTGTATGTATGTGTGTATCTGCGTGCATATCTGTGTGTGTGTGTGTGTGACTGTTTATCTATGTGTATCTGTGTGTGTCTTTATGTGTTGTTGTATATCTGTGTGCCATATGTCTATATGTGTGTGTGCGCACTTTTTATGTACTGTGTCTGTGTGTGTGTGTCTCTCTGTGTGTGTGTGTGTGTGTGTGTGTGTGTGTGTTTGTGTCTATGGAACGGGTTTCTTTGAGCCTTACTGTGCTTTTCCTTTTCCTTAATGTTCTTAGTTAAGCCGCAACTTAAAATTCTCATCCTTGTTTTCAAATCCCTTTGTGGCCTTACCTCTTGCTCTCTGTAATCGTCTCCAGCCGCACAATCCTCCAACATCTCTGTGCTGTTCCAACTCTGGCCTCGAACCTTCCTGATTTTAATCAATGAACCATTGGTGGACGTGCCTTCAGTTTCCTGGACCTGAAGCTTGGGAATATTCTCTTGAAACCCCTCTGCCTTTCTTGCTTCTATGAGCCTCCTAAAACCTGTCTCTTTGACCTAGCTTTGGGTCATGTTTCGATCCACTGCTGTGACCCAGTGTTAAACTGAGACTGTTCACTACATTGACGGTGCTATATAAATGCATGTTGAATAAAATCTTGCAAACATTTTGCCACATCGAATATCACCAGATGATTCGCCGGCATGATGTCCCACTGTAATTGCTTTTGTAAGAGGCCTTGAAAATTTATCTCCATCTGCCTCAATTTTTCTAAATTAATTAGCCCATCTGATTGTGCAAGTTGTTCCTTTTTATTTTCCCGGTGATTAATTGATCGGCAGACTCTCTGAACACATCTCCCGGGAGAGATGCATAGGGCTGGAACAAAGGCAGCTGAGGGAAATTTAAACAGAGCTTCCTTCACAATGTCACAGCAGGGAGGAGTATTCCCAGACCCCTTTGAGCACCACAGGTTCTTGATCCTGGTCCGTGACGAGGAATATCCTTAGGTTTCGCTGGTGAGTGGATATTGAGCCATCACCTTGTAGAAATACAAGCTACTGGTCAAACACAATTTGCCAGCTAAGCTGTTAAGGATATTGTGTAGGAGCAGGGCGATCTGGAGAGGTTGGAACATGATAGATATACTTGAACCAGAATGATCAGGTAAAACACAGAATGATCTGGTGAATTCAGAGCATGTGGTACCAACCCTATGGTCTGGTTGAGCTATGGCAACTTTACCTTATAGCACATGGACTGCTGTGGTTCAAGAAGGCAGCTCAACACCACCTTCTCAAGGGGCAACTAGGGATGGGCAATAAATGCTGAGCCCAGCCAGTGATGTCCAAATCCCACAAAAAGGAAAGAACCAGTTGGGTTTTTGACAAATGACGCTGGTTACATGGCCACCAATGCGCTAGCTTTGTATTCCAGACTTTTTTTTCAATTGAAGTCAAATTTCACTATTTGCCATGGTGGGATCTGAACCCACATCCTAAGCCTGAGTTTCTGGATTGCAACTCCAGTGATATTACCCCACCATCTCCTGTTGTAATGGTCTCCTGCTCCAAGCTATGGAGATGAATTATTAATTCTCAGAGACTCCAGACTGGTTCTAGAGTGTTGGCAACCAATTGGGCACCTTTCAAAAAGGCACCTTTCTCTTTTCTCTGGAGCAGAGAAGGCTTCGGGGAATGGGTATCTGATTGAGGCGTACAAAATTATGAGAGGCATGGAAAGAGTAGATTTGAGAACGTTTTCCCGATGGCAAATGTGTCTAAGACGAGTGGCCATTTGTATAAGGTGGTTTAGAGGGAAGCTGAGGAAGTAATATTTCACCCAGAGGGTGGTGGAAATATGGAACGTGCTGCCTGAGAGGGTGGTGAAGGCAGGTACTCTCACAGCATTGAAGAAGCATCTCGATGGGCACTTAAAAGGGCAGGATAAAGTAGACTATGGGGCATGTGCAGGTAAATGGGACTGGTGGAGTTTGGTGTTTGTTGTTGACATGGTGGGCTGAAGGGCCTGTTTCTATGCTGTGTGACTGTTTGACTCAGTGACTATGACCTTCATCACTGCCTCGGACAAAGGGTGGAACATGTTGCAGAGTTTTCGAGTCATCACTCGAAACAGTTCGAGTGCCAGTAAAGAGCAGTTACAGTATGATGGTTATTTGGTGAAGAGGACAGACAAAGAGAGAGAAGCAGGGTCCAGCCAGGGAGGAACTGTTAACTGTGTGACAGGGAGATGGGTTAGGACCACCAGCTCAGTGCAGTCAGAACTGAGGAAGAACATCCAGGACTCAGTGAGTAATTATTAGTACAGTTGGAACTCAGTAAGAAACCAAGAGCAAGTGGACCAACACCATGTGGTCAGAATTTGGGAAGAGGCTCTCGGAGTTAGTATTTAGCACCGTGGGGTTTTGTGAACACCCTTTCATTGTGCACATGTCATGCAATGGCCTAGTGGTATTATCGCTGGACTATTAATCCAGAGACCCAGATAATGTCCTGGGAACCTGGGTTCAAATCCTGCCACGGCAGATGGTGGAATTTGAATTCAATAAAATATGTGTAATTAATTATCTAATGATGACTGTGAGTCTGTTGTCAATTGTTGGAAAAACCCATCTGGCTCACTAATGCCCTTTAGGGAAGGAAACTGCCATCCTTACCTGGTCTGGCCTACATGTGACTCCAGACCCACAGCAATGTGGTTGACTCTTAACTGTCCTCTGGGCAATTAGGGATGGGCAATAAATGCTGCCTGGCCAGTGATGAATGAATAAAGAAAAAAAAAAGTTGTGTTGGGGTTAGGGCTCGGGAACAGTCCTGTGAGCACTGAAGTTCTCTCGTGGTGGTATGACATTGGTGTGTTCAATGCAGCTGGTGTAGGAGTGTAGGAAACCCATGGCCAGCATTTACTTCGTGCAGTTCAGCAAAATGAGAACTCGGGGGGGAGGAAAAGTATCCAGGTAACTTGGTGAGGAAACGAAAGTGGCAGTTTCCAGAACCAAGGGAATTGCTGTCCCAGGAAAGGACGATGATGGAATGGATCTTTGGGGAGCTTCAAGGATGTTGAAATTTCAATAAGATTTGGCAGTCGCCACTGTCACTAACAGCTTGGGAGAGGTGTGAGAACGCTGAAATATCTGTGTGGTTGTTTGAATGTGATAGCTGCAGGATGTTTGACCACAGTTTGTGTGCTACTTAAATATGCCTCGTTAAGTTTAGAACAAAATAACCTCTATCTTTGCACAGTCTGAACCTTTATTTATCAATAATCTTTGCATGTTTGTTTAAGTTTTATTGGTAATAAACTCATTATTCTTTTTAAGTGAATAACCTGGCTCACATTAATATTAAACCAGGTACAGTCTGAGACCTACATATTTCAATTGGCCACATCATCAACCACATGAAATGAAAAGTTTGTTTTAACCAGTGAAGGAGTGAGTCTAAAAGGGTTGGTGCCCCCAACTTCAGCTAAAATGTTGTAAATCAGAGTGATCCTCTGTCGCTGCCCTACTTTACTCTCCAAGCAAAAACCAAAAGAACTGCGGATGCTGTAATAACAAGCATGGGGCTGGATGAACACAGCAGGTCAAGCAGCATCATAGGAGCAGGAACCTGCTGTGTTCATCCAGCCCCATGCTTGTTATCTCGGATTCTCCAGCATCTGCAGTACCTTTTATCTCTGCGGATGCTGTAAATCAGGAACAAAAACAAAGTTGCTGGAAAAGCTCAGCAGGTCTGGCAGCATCTGTGGAGGAAAAAACAGAGTTAATGTTTCGGGTCCGGTGACACTTGCTCAGAACTCTCCAAGCGCACTGCCTTCTCAGTTAGAGATCAGGGCTGGGAGCCTTTACCGATCTCACTTTAGCCTTCCTCTGTACTCACTCAGAACTCTGCAAACTAGTCTAGTGCTCCACACACACACACTCACACTTATACACACTCTTTCTCACACACACACTCATACACACTCTCTCTCTCACACACAGACACACACACACAGACACACACACACACACTCTCACACAAACACATGCATACACAGACACACTCTCACGCACACACAGACACAAACATACAGATACACACACATATAGACACTTATTCTCTCTCTCTCACACACACACTCACACACAGACACACACACAGACATACACACACACTCTCACACATGCACGCAGACACACACACACGCATGCGCGTGTACACACACAGACACATACAGACACACACACACAGACATACACACACACTCACACAGACACACACTCACACATACACAGACACACATGCATGTGCGCGTATACACACACACACAGACATGCATAATCCCTTCAGGACCTACAGCCAGTGGATTCTGAGATGAATTTCTGACCTCCTATCTGTGCCATTAGTGAAACCACTTGTATCTGCGTACGTAATACCTCCTAGCTTTACCCTTGTCTCTGCTCACTGGGCACTGGAATCCACATGCATGCCTTGGGGCTACTTCGACACTTGCCTCCTCAGAGGACCCTTGAGTTGGTCTGATACTTGCCACTCTCCATTGACTGGACGTTGTCTGAAAGTCTGCTTCCTGTGTCTTTACACACAACACAGCCCATTCCCCCATTAGCCCTGGGCGTTCTGACTGACATTAGCTTCTGCACAAGCAGCACCTTGATTCTAAAACCTGTCATTTTTGTTTTCAGTTCCCTCCAAGGCATTGTCCCTCACTATCTCTCTGCTGTCCCATTGGCCTCATGGCCCTCAAGATAACTGTACTCTTCTAGTTTTCACTTTGAAATGGCCATATCTTCTGTTCTCCAGGTCCTGAGCTTTGGAAATCCCTCCCAACATCTCTCTACACCTGTCTTCTACTTTAAGACTCCTTCAAACCTATGTCTTTGACCAAGCTTTTGGTCAGTGTACCTAATATCTCATCTTGTCACTTGCAATCATATTATCTTTGAATTTTCTAGTTAGCCACAGTGGTGTGCATCTCTTTTGGAAACTTTCTTCCTCACTGCAATGCATCCTTTTCTGAACATTCTGAAATATCTCCTTAAATGTCTGCCACTGTATATCTACTGATCTGTCTTTTCAACCAATTTTCAAACTTGATGACAGAAGAAAAAGTGTTAGAGGAAGATAGTGTAGCCAACAATGTATGAGTCATATTAAACATTCACAAGTTTTTCAGATGTTTGTACACGCCATGTATGGAACATAGTTGAACAAGTGTAATGTATCCTTTTGTTCTGTGGGCTTGAAACATTTCTGCGGCTCCGTTTCTGCCACATTGTCTTTGATAATCACTCCTGTGAAGGGCCTTGGGACATTTCATTCTGTTAAAGGCGCTGTATAAATGTGGGTTGTTGTTGGACCAATATTGATGAGGACAGTTGTGGGAACTCTAGTTGAGATTGTGCTGTGGAGTCTTTACCTGAGAGAGTGAGACTGGGCCTTTGTTTAACACCTTCAACAGAAAAAGGTAACTGGTAATATCAGACTGTAACGGGAGCGGGTGTTTGAACTCACGATGTTTCTGTCTCTGAGTTGAGAGTGGTTGCTCACACAGCCACGCTGGTACTGGGCCTACTGACCTCCTGCTTCATAAGGCCATTCCCAAGTCCGAGTGGTCCTCTGAAAGGAATGCCAGCTTGAAACAGGTCAGTTTCCTGAGGGTAGTGAATCACTGAGTCACAGAGAGCTTGGCCTCAGCACTATGTGATCACACAATGTCATCTAACATTCTCCTCACATTACTTTCTTGTTGCCGAATCTCGCCGATGGCTGCACCATGTCACTCAGTCTCATTTTGTTTGGGATTACAAGTGGATTACTTCGTCCAGCGACAGCATTTGGGCACATCATCCTCTCACAGATGATAGATGCCTCAATTGTTCAGCATTTAAATTCCTGACCCTGTGTGAGGCTGAACTGGGAATTCCTCGGATTTAAGGTCCAATCACTGATTTGATGAATCGAGCTAACCTTGGCCCTTCTTTTTCTCATCTGCAAGCTGCCTCTTTGGAAACATCTTCTGAAAACAACATGCTAGTTTTCACAGGTACCCTGAGAGGACAGCTATTTTTACCTCACCAACACCTCTCTGCCTCCTCCATTCTCACTAAAATGACTGACACTATCCTGTTCCTTTTCAACTATCTGAGGCTACACTCTATACACGGCTGGGCGTCCACACTGTATGTGGCCTAGAGTTCATGGTGGAGCTGTATGTAACGTTAGTTTGGCCATTGCTGGAGTATAGCGCGCGGTTCTGGTCACCACACTATGAGGATGGTGAGTTTGCACTGGAGAGGGTGCGGGGGGAGATTCCCCAGGATGTTGCTAGGCTGGAGTGTTTCAGCGGTGAAGATAGGCTGGGCTGTTTTCCTTAAGGTAGGGAAGTCTGAGGGGGAGAAACTGATTGAGGTGTAGAAAGCTTTGAGGGGCATAGAGAGGATCGATAGGGAGAAACCATTGCCCTTAGTAGAGGGGTCAATAACCAGAGGGGCACAGTATGAGGGGTAGGAGGCTTCAAAGCGATTTGAAGACATGTATGTCATTCAGAAGGTGGTGGGTTTTTTGGAACTCATTGCCTGAAAGGATGGTAGAGACAGAAACCCTCACAACATTTAAGAACGATTTAGATAAACACTTGAAATGTTATAGCACAGAAGGTTACAGGCCAAATGATGGAAATTGGGATTAGAATAGATGAATTTTTAATGACCAGTATGGATATGATGGGATGAAGGGCCCCTTTACCTGCTGTAAAATCTCTAGGATTCTCTGTGACATTATGATCTGGATAGTTCACAACTTTGCAGCTTCAACCTGACCTCGAGATGGGCTTCCAGCCACATCTCCACTCCCATCACAAAGGCCATCTTGGTTCAAGTCCAGAACATCACCTTACTCTTCCCCACATTCCCCTGCTCCTTCCCCAGCTCATCAGTTACAGAAGCCTTCACTCGTACCTTTATGCCCATCAGCCCCAACCAATCCAATTGTCCCCTGGGTAACAATGCCCTCACCACTTTATAGCTTCCAAAAGTGTCATCCCATTGCAAAACCCGACTGCCCATATCATAACCAGCATCAAACTTCTTAGGTTCACCAGTCCTGGGGTTCACCAGGTAAGGAATGCTGCGGAATTAACCTTGTCATCCTTGTTTTTATATCCACCCCGCGCCCCTCCACAACCCCCCCCCCACCTCCCTCCCACCCCCCATCCCCCCATGGCTCCCCCTGTCCATCTACCTGTAACCTCATCAACCGCTGAATTTTCCTCAGATACTGAAGCAGTCCATGTTCAAATGCATCAAGACCTGGACAATCGGAGATAGTAAGAACTGCAGATGCTGGAGTCAGAGATGACGCAGTGTAGAGCTGGAGGAACACAGCAGGCCAGGCAGCATCAGAGGAGCAGGAAAGTTGACAAAGGGTCCCAACCTGAAATGTCGACTTTCCTGCTCCTCTGATGCAGCCTGACCTGCTGTGATCCCCCAGCTCTACACCTTGTTATCTCAGATTCTCCAGCATCTGCATTTCCTACTATCTCTGAAACACCATCTACGAGGCACAAGTCAGGAGTGTGATGGAATACTCCCCACTTGCCTGGATGAGTGCAGCCACAACAACACTCAAAAAACTTGACATCATCCAGGATAAAGCAGCCCACTTGATTGTGACTGCATCCAAAAACATCCAGTCCCTCCACCACCAATGCTCAGGAGCAGCAGTGTATTCTATCTACAAGATGCACTGCAGAAGTTCACCAAAGATCCTCAGACAGCACCTTCCAAACTCACGACCACTTCCACCTAGAAGGACAAGGGCAGCAGATACATGGGAACACCACCCCCTGCAAGTTCCCTTCCAAGTTACTCACCGTCCTGACTCGGAAATACATCGCCATTCCTTCACTGTCGCTGGGTCAAAATCCTGAAATTCCCTCCCCAATGGCATTGTGGGTCAGCCCACAGCAGGTGGTCTGCAGCAGTTCAAGAAGGCAGCTCACCGCCACCTTCTCAAGGGGCACCTAGGAATGGGCAATAAATGCTGGGCCCAGCCAGCGACATCCACATCCCATGAGTGAATAAAATATAGTATCTGGTGTCTCATTTGTGCCTGATTTCAGTTAGTGGCCATGCGTTTACCTGACTAGACCCCAGTTCTGGAAATCCCTCCTTAATCCTCTCCACTTCCCTACATCACTTACCTCCTTTCAGACTCTAGTGAAGACCATGATGAGGAGGTGCTGGTGTTGGACTGGGATGGTCACGGTCAGAAATCACACCACACCCGGTTATAGTCCAACAGGTTTATTTGAAATCACAAGCTTTTGCAGAGCAGCCCCTTTGACAGGTGAAATCACTTTGACAAGTGATTTCAAATAAACCTGTTGGGCTGTAACCCTGGTGTCGTGTGATTTCTGACCTTCTCCTGGAACCCAGCCTCTTTCGCCAAGTCTTTGGTAATTTGACCAAATACATTTTGTTGTTTGACTCCATCTCTCCTGCTGTTCTGATGTCATTTGGGATGCCTCGCTGTGTCAAAGGTGCTAAGTAAATGTGCATGTAAGTGAAAGAGTTGAGAGCAGGAGTAGACCACTGCCTCTTGAGCCTGCCCCACCATTCAGTAAGACCATAACTGACCTAGGCTATGCATTGCGGGTGTATGACTCAGCCTGGGATCTTTGTGGCACTGCTCCAGTTGGCCTCAGGATCGGTTGAGGTGGTAAAAGGCAGATTTTGAGCAATTCCTGGGAGCCCATGTGACTGCTAGTTTTGGTTGTGCAGACTTCTCGGACAAATAGGACTCGGCTAACACTCACTCTCCTGTCTCACACTTGAGCAATGGGAGCGTGCTAAAAACCAGTGTCCATCTGTGATCTCAGAAAAGTAAAGAAACGACTCGCATTTCTGTAGCGCCTTTCGCTACAGCTGGCATGCTCTTCAAAGGGTCGGTGCACACTTGTTGGGCCTCGTTCTGTACTGTATGAAGCTATATACACTTGTACACAGATAAGGGAGTTCAGGGATGTGTCTATGAAGCTGTATGTAGGCTTTTCTGTTCCTTGTTAGTAATCTTGCCAACAGTTAGATGTTTCAGAATCCCTGCCCAAGGCCCATGCTGCTATTCCACCAGGACTCAAGGCTAGCAGAGATAACAGCTGATCCAGGCATTAATAGTTAAGTGGTGCCACAAATCTGTTTTTCCTAATTGGCTTTGAATTGCCAGTCCCACAGCTCTTCCTCATGTTGGAAATTCGCACTGAGATCAAAGGGCTGATTGTCTGATCTGTGATCCCGGGATGGAGCCCTAGAGCCTGAAAGCTCACGTTCTAATGCCACCTTGTACAGCCTGACACCTAATGAAGCCTAGTCACCGATGCAAAGGTGAAAATGCAGCACCCAGTTTGCACGCAGTAAGATCACGCAAATGCCAATGTGATCGTGACCAGAGATAATCTGTATGTTCGCTGTTGATGGAGGGATTGATATTGACCAGACCACCAAAGGGATCTCTCCTGATCTTCTTTAAAATAGTGACTGTGGAACTTTTTCTGCTCAGAGAGGGCATTTGTGTATTAGCCTCTGTGAAAGGCAGCAGCTCTGACAGTGCACATCTCCTTCTGTATTGCCATAAGCGTTGGAGCCTGGATTTTGCGCTCGACACTCTGAGAAATAGTTGACCCTGACAGCCAGATGGATCCCTGACCCGTGCTCCTGTCAGTCATACCTGTGTCGCACCATCACCGGCTCACACACATTCAGTCACAGAGACCTGACAAATGTGGAGTCTCTCTGCATGCCAGGCAACTGTAGTTCACACCATGAGAGGTCAGAGTAGAAGTAGGCCATTCAGTCCATTGGATCTGCTCCACCATTCAATGAGATCGTGGCTGATCATCGGAGTTATTGGAGAGACTGAGATGTTGCGAGTACTACAACTTGACCAGGGAAATAAACAAATAAACACCAATTCTTCCATACAATTTGTCAGGAACTTGATAGAACAGGTGAGGAAGATTAGATCCTGTGGTTGAGGAGTTGGTGACGAATGGTAACCAATTTAAACTTGTCAGTGATAGAGCAAAGTGAAAGGTATGATTCCAACCACCGGAGAGTTTGCCCCCGATACCCATTGTTTCCAGTTTTGCTGGGGCTCCTTGATGCCACACTCGGTCGAATGCTCCCTTGATGTCAAGGGCTGTGACTCTCACATCACCTCTGGAATTCAGCTGTTTTGTCCATGTTTGAACCAAGGCTGCAATGAGGTCAGGAGCTGAGTGGCCCTGGCAGAACCCAAACTGGGCGTCACTAAGCAGGTTATTGCTGAGCAGGTGCTGTGTGATAGCTCTGTTACTGACACCTTCCATCACTTTACTGATGATTGAGAGGAGACTGATGGGGTGGTAATTGGCCTGGTTGGATTTGTCCTGCTTTTTATGTGCAGGACATACTTGGGCAAGTTTCCACATTGTCGGGTAGATCCCAATGTTGTAACTGTACTGGAACAGCTTGGCTAAGGGAGCGGCAAGTTCTGGAGCACAAGTCTTCAGTACCAATTCCGGAATGTTGTCAGGGGCCGTAGCTTTTGCAGTCTCCAATGTCTCCAACCATTTCTTGATATCATGTGGAGTGAATCGAATTGGCTGAAGACTGCTATCTGTAATGCTGGGGACCACTGGAGGAGGCCAAGATGGATCATCCGCTCAGCATTTCTGACTGGAGATTGCTGCAAACGCTTCAGCCTTATCTTTTGCACTGATGTGCTGTGCTCTTCCATCATTGAGGATGGGGATATTTGTGGAGCCTCCTCCTCCAGTGAGTTGTTTAATTGTCCACCACCATTCACGACGCGATGTGACAGGACTGCAGAGCTTAGATCTGATCTGTCGGTTGTGGGATCGCTTAGCTCTGTCTATTACTTGCTGCTTTCGCTGTTTGGCGTGCAGGTAGGCCTGTTTGGTGGCTTCACCAGGTTAATACCTCATCTTCAGGTATGCCTAGTGCTGCTCCTGGCATGCCCTCCTGCACTCTCCATTGAACCAGGGTTGATCCCCTGGCTTGATGGTAATGGTTGAGTGGGGGATATGCCGGGCCATGAGGTTAAACATTGTGTTGGAGTACAATTCTGCTGCTGTTGATGGCCCACAGTGCCTCATGGATGCCCAGTCTTGAGTTGCTAGATCTGTGCGAAGTCTGTCCCATTTAGCACAGTGATAGTGCCACACAACACAATCCAGGTTATTCTCAATGTGAGGGCAGGACTTTGCCTCCACAAGGACTGTGTGATGGTCACTCTTACCGATACTGTCATGGACAGATGCAACTGCAGTTGGCAGATTAGTAAGGATGAGGTCGAGTATGTTTCTCCCTCTTGTTGGTTCTCTCACCACCTGCTGCAGACCCAGTCTAGTAGCTATGTCCTTTAGGACCCGACCCGCTCGATCAGCCGTGCTTCTGCCAAGGGACTGTGCTGATGAATATTGATGGAGTTTTATGCCTGTGCAAACCTCAGGGCTTCCCCCAAGAGCTGTCCAACGTGGAGAAGTACAGGTTCAGCAGAAACAGGGACAGGGCTCGGCAGGTTGCAATCAACAAAAGAAAAGAAAAGGAAAAGATTTTCACTCGAGAAAGAAAGAGAAACATTATTACTAACTAGCCCTGCAGAAAAAATAAATAAAGATACATTAAGAAACAAAAACTAAAGTTGTAACTTTAAAAACAACAGTGTCTCAGCTTAGCCATCCTGAGAGTGCTTGAGGCATTAGATTCTTAATTTGTGACCACCAGCCGTTCAGTGTTTGACTTGGATCGTCTGCACTTGTGGAATCTGTACATGGCTTTGAGTTCTCAGTGAAAAGGTGGTTTGCACAACTAGCCTTTTCACTCATTGTTGTATTTTGAGATTATGAGAGAAAGAGGGAGGGAGAGAAAAAGAGAGCTGCAGCTGTTGTGAATTCACTTTTCTTTCACTCTGTTCTCTTCCTGAAAAGCAGCTGTTGAAATATGGCTCATTATGTTTTCAGGAGTCCAGCAGCAATGTCTTTCCAATCTGGCTCACTAGCAAGTGAGCTCTTCATCTTCCAATGCGAGAAATTTTCATACATCTGTGAATGAAGAGGAGATGTGAATTCTTAATGTTAACTCGACCAATTGATTGGATTTGGATAAAAATGGTAATCTCAGTGAGGACAGTTTTGACTTTTGCACATGGGTCTCCTCAAGCAAACTCAATCTTTGGTGATCATTGTAGCCCTTTTCGATCCACATTTCTCCCATTTTAAAGGCCATATTAGTCAATAAGAAGTCTCACAGCAAATTTTGAGAGGATGTTTCCCTTCATGGGAGAGTCGAGGACCAGAGGGCATAGTCTCAGAATAAAGGATACCAATTGAAGCCTGAGATGAGGAGGAAGTTCTTCTCTCAGAGGTCTGCGTGTCTTTGGAACTCTTGCCACAGAGAGCTGTGGGGGTCTTTGAGTATGTTTAAGGCTGAGATAGATTGTTGATCAGTTGGAGAAGCAAGGGTTACGGGAAAAAGATACAGAGTGAAAAGTCACACGGGGTCAGAGGTGAGCTTGCAAGATGGATAAGAAAAGTGGCTCGGTCATAGAAGACACAGGGTAGCAGTGGAAGGGTACGTTTCTGAATGGAGGGCTATGACTAGTGGTGTTCCTCAGGGATCAGTTTAGGGACCATTGCTATTTGTAATATATATAACTGATCCGGAGGAAAATGTAACTGGTTTGATTAGTAAGTTTGCAGATGACACAAAGGTTGGTGGAATTGCGGATAGCGATGAGGACCGTAAGAAGATACAGCAGGATATAGATCGGTTGGAAACTTGGGCAGAGAGATGGCAGATGGAGTTTAATCCGGAAAAATGTGAGGTAATGCATTTTGGAAGGTCTACTCCAGATGGAAAATATACAGTAAATGGCAGAATCCTGAAGAGTACTGATAGGCAGAGGGATGTGAGTGTACAGGTACACAGGTCACTGAAAGTGGTAATGCAGGTGGAGAAAGTAGTCGACAAGGCATATGGCATGCTTGCCTTCATGGGTTGGTACAGTGAGTTTAAAAATTGGCAAGTAATGTTGCAGCTTTATAGAACCTTAGTTAGGCCGCATTTGGAATATTGTGTTCAATTCTGGTCGCCCTCACTACCAGAAGGATGTGGTGGCTTTGGAGAGGGTCCAGAAAAGATTTACCAGGATGTTGCCTGGTATGGAGGGCATTAGCTATGAGGAGAGATTGGAGAAACTTGGGTTGTTCTCACTGGAACGATGGAGGTTGAGGGGCAACCTGATAGAGGTCTACAAGATTATGAAGGGCATGGACAAAGTGGACAGTCAGAAGACTTTTCCCAGGGTGGAAGAGTCGGTTATCAGGGATAATAGGTACTGCAGATGCTGAAGAATCCGAGATAACAAGGTGTGGAGCTGGATGAACACAGCAGGCCAAGCAGCATCATAGGAGCAAGATTTCATCATTTCTGACGAAGGGTCTAGGCCCGAAACGTCAAGCTTTCCTGCTCTTATGATGCTGCTTGGCCTGCTGTGTTCATCCAGCTCCACACCTTGTTATCTCAGTTATCAGGGGCATGGGTTTAAGGTGCGAGGGGCAAGGTTTAAAGGTGATGGACGAGGCAAGTTTTTTACACAGAGGGTGGTGGGTGCCTGGAACTCGCTGCCAGGGGAAGTATTGAAAGCAGATATGATAGTGACTTTTAAAGGGCGTCTTTTCAAATATATGAATAAGATGGACATAGAGGGATACGGTCCCCGGAAGGGTAGGGGGTTTTAGTTGTGAGGGGCAGTATGTTTGTGCAGGCTTGGAGGGCTGAAGGGCCTGTTCCTGTACTGTAATTTTCTTTGTTCTTTGTCCTTAAAGGCAGGAAAGTGAGGAATGCCGAATGAGCCATGATCCTACTGAATGGTGCAGCAGGCTGAAAGGGCCAAATGGCCTCCGCCTGCCCCTGTTTCTTGTGGCCTTCTAAAACAAAGATTCGTACAGCACAGGAACAGGACCTTTGGCCCTCCAAGCCCATGCCAACACATTTTGCCCTTCTGTACTAAATTGTCTTCACTTACAGGATCTGTATCCCTCTGTTTCCTTCCTGTTCATGTATCTGTCCATGTCCTTCTTGAACGCTGCTATTGTGTCTGCTTCCACCACCTCCTCTGGCAGCTCGTTCCAGGCACTCACCACCCTTTATGTGAAAAACAGGCCTCGCACATCTCTTTTAAACTTTCCCCCTCACGCCTTGAACTTGTGTCTCCTAATAATTAACCCCTCCACCCTGTGAAAAAGCCTCACACTTTCTACTCTACCCGTGCCATTCATAATCTCATAAACTTCTGTCAGGTGACCCCTCAACCTCTTGTGTTCCAGTGAAAACAAACCCAGTCTTTTAAATCTTTCTTCATAGCTAAAATCCCCCATACCAGGCAACATCCTGAGTTAAACCTTTTCTGTACCCTGTCCAAAGCATCCGCATCCTTCTGGTAGTGTACTGACCAGAACTGTACGCAATATTCCAAGTGTGGCCTAACTAAAGTTCTACAAACCTGCAGCATAACTTGTTTATCCTTGTACTCAATATCTCTTCCAATGAAGGTAAGCATGCCGTAGGCCCTTTTTACTGCCTTATCTACCTAAGCTGCCACCTTCAGTGATCTGTGGACCTGCATACCCAGATCCCTCTGCATTTCAATACTCTTAAGGGCTCTGCCATTCACTGTCTAATTTCTGTTTGTACTTGATCTTCCAAAATGCATCGCCTCACATTTGTCTGGATTAAACTCCATCTGCCATTTTTCTGCCCATGCCTCCAACTGATCTGTATCTTGCTGTATCCTCTGACAGTCTTCTTCATGATCCGCAACTCCACCAATCTTTGTATCATCCACAAACTTACTTATTAGACCAGCCACGTTTTCCTCCAAATCATTTATGTAGACCATGAACAGCAGAGGTCCCAGTCCTGATCCCTGTGGAACACCACTAGTCACAACCCTCCATTCCGAAAATCATCCTTCCACTGCTACCCTCTGTCCCCTATGACTAAGTCAGTTCTGTATCCATCTTCAAGCTCACCCTAATACCATGTGACTTTTCCTTTTGTACCAGCTTGCCATGAGGGACCTTGTCAGAGGCTTTACTGAAGTCCATGTAGACAATATCAACTGCTTTGCCCTTATCAATCATTTTCGTCACCTCCTCAAAAAGCTTGATGAAGTTAGCGAGGCCAGGTATAAATATCAATGATGGAAGTTCAGATTGAATTGCCTACAGTTACCACAATCTAATCTCTAGGTTATTGTGAGTTTCTTTTGATGTAGTTGTTACACGCTTCCTCCGTCTCACCCTCCTGCCCACCCCCCCCCCCACTGTTCCTGGGTAGATTTTAAATATAACATGAGCTTCTGTTGTTGAGAGAGCAGGGGATTAAGGTGACTCCTGGCTGTCTCAGGGTCTCCAAGTACCCATTCCGAATAATTTGCACTAATAATTCCCCTACTCCCTCCCTCCCCAAACAAACTACGATTTGATTTGCATTGTTGGCTTCCTGTTTGTCATTTATTTATTCCAGGGGAATCTGACTGATGAATTCTGCTGTAGATTTGGTGTGAAATATCACATGGTTAATGGTTTTGCAACCATAGTGTTGTATTGCATGCAGAGAGCATATATCACCTCATGTCTGCTCGTGTTTGACTGACAGATAGAGGGTATGGTGGGGCTGAGCTTCTGAATATACAATGCTGCACTGTTGTTTCAGTTTGGAAGTGCCTAACAGGACACCTGCAGATGCGTGACATGATTTTTATAAATGAGACAATAGGATAGTGCCAGGGACCGACAAAGCCATCATGTCCCCAGCTCGTCAGACAAGGATCGTAGTTCCTGTCTGATTTGCCGCTTCCACCCACCCATCCAGGTAACAAAAAGAGCTCAGTGAATAATCACACAAGCAGGCCCCATGCTAACATTGCTGCAGCCAGACTGGAAAACCACACACAGACCTGGGCTTGAGGACAAGAGCAGGAGCAATAGGAGAAGGACACGCAGATGTGCATGTATTCACACGTACATGTGCACACGCACAAACACACATGCACAGACACATACTTTTACATATGTATGCATACCCATACACATGCAAATTACACATGCAGACCCTCACACGTGCACACATACACAAGCACACATGCATGTACTCACACACACAAGTACAATGGCGTAGATGCGCAGCTCCACACATGAGCACACAGGTACACACACGCACACACAAGTGCACACACACAGACGCACATACGCACACATGTAGATGCGTGCACACACGCATGCACACACACAGACACACGTATGCATACATGCAGATGCACACACACACATATGCACTCACACATGCACACACAGCCACAGACACGCAGACATATGCACACACGTAAGCACACACACACACACACAGACACATGCAGACACACACAGGCATGCGCACACATATGCATACACAAACGCACAAAGACACGCACACACACACGCATATAGACAGCCACCCCCCCCACACACACACTCAGACACACACACACTCTCACGCATGCACACACACAGACATACACGCACACTCTCTCACATATACACACATAGACACACACACACACACTCTTGCTAACAAACACACATGCACACAGACAGACACTCACATATGCACATACACACACACTCTCACATACACATATTCTCACACACATACACACACTCTCTCTCTCTCTCACATACACACTCACACAGACTCACTACGCGCGTGCGCACACACACACACACACACGCACTCATATACACGCACACACACATACACACACAGTGAGCATGAATTCCTCCTTGAAGTGATGCCTTGTCTAGGAGCAGAGATGTGATTGTGTGGAGATACAGTGAATCTACAACACCAAACATCAGCCCAATTTGTCCATGCTGGTGATAATATCCACATGAGACTCATCACGCCCTATCAGAATAACCTATTCCTTTCTCAGTAATGTGTGATCTACAATCTGTTTTAAGTGTATCACTGCCAGGATGAAACAAAGGAATAAAAGTTGGAGCTGGCAATCCGAAATGACTTGAACGGATTGTCAGGAGCACGGAGTAAGCTATTCAGCCTTTAAGTTTGTTTTACATTTCAACCAAATCTCAGATCATTGACCTCCACACACCCCCACCCCCACATCCCTTCATTTCCTTCTGCTGACCGCTGTCCCAACAACTGAGCACCAACAACCGCTTCAGGCACAGAACATCCATCACCCAGTCTGGGCTTAAACGGAGAGTCCAGGCCCACACCAAAATAACTAGCAACAGGCAAGACCTCTCCATGCCATAGAGTCATACAGCATAGAAATAGGCCCTTCAGCCCACCATGTCTATACTAACGAACAAACACCAAAGTACACCAGTTCCACACATTCTTTGACATTCTAAGTGCCCATCCAGATGCTTCTTCAATGCTGTGAGAGTACCTACCTCCATCACCCTCTTAGGCAGCACGTTCCATGTTTCTACCACCCTCTGGATAAAAAAACTTTTTCTTAGATCTTCTCTAAACAGTTTATTCCTCACCTTAAACTTATGCTCTGTGGTCTTAGACACATCTGCCAGAGGGAAAAGATTCTCACAATCTAGCCCGTCTATGTCTGTATTAACTTTGGACACCTCAGGCAGATCCTCGCACAGCCTCTTATGAGCAGGAAAACAATCTCAGCCTAACCAGTCTCTCCTCATAACTGATACTTTTCATTCCAGGCAGCATCCTGGTGAATCTCCTCCTGTCAATGTCCACGTGCGTGACGTTTTCAACTCTACTGTGTTTACCCTCCCGGATAGTCTGAAGTCTTCAACAGTTAATGATTGACCCACTGGCTGTATGCATCGATGTGTGTGTGTGTGTGTTTGTGTGTGTGAGAGCACATGTGAGTGTATGTGCATGAGTGTGTGTGTGTGTGTTTGTGTTTGTCTGATGAGGGGGTTAAACCAACATTAACTCCCCAAAACATCTTGTCTCCATTCCTGACACTATGATACTGTCAGAGATCTTTTACAACGTGGGAAAAGGCTCTTTGGCCCATTGTGCCCTTGCTGCTCATCATTTCCCCCCAACTTGGCCAGCAGCCTTGGCTGCCCTGGCGTTTCAAGTGCTCATCTAAATTGTTCTTAAATATCATGATGGTTTCTGCCTCTACCACCCTTCAGGCATTGAGGTCCAGATTCACACCACTCTCTGGGTGAAAAATATTTTCTTCAAATCTCGTCTAAACTTCCTGATCCTTACTTTAAAACTATGACCCCTTTTTTAAAATACATTTGCAGGATGCGGGTGTCACTGTCTAGGGCACTATTTATTGCCCATCCCTAATTGCCCAGGGTGCAGTTAAGAGTCAGTCACATTGCTGTGGGTCTGGAGTCAGATGTAGACCAGACCAGATAAGGATGGCTGTCCTTCCCTGAAGGACATTAGTGAACCAAATGGGGTTTTCCAAAAAATGACAGTGTTTTCCTGGCTATCGTTAGGCTAGGTCAAAGTTTCAGCTTTTTATTGAATTCAAATTTCACCATCCACTATTTTGGAAATTGAATCCAGGTCCCCAGGACGTGAAGCAAAGACAGAGATTTGTGGAGAAATGAGCAGATCTGACAGTGTTGTGGAGAGAGAGAGGAACAGAGTGAATGTTTCCAGTCTGCTATGACTCTTGCTAATGCAGTGACAATATCGCAATGTTACTAGAGGGGTAACTGACCCCTCTGCTCAGGGGAAAAGTTTCTCCCTTTCCACCCTGACTCTGCCCCTCAGACCTTTGTACACCTCGATCAAATCCCCCTCAGCCTTCTCTGCTGCAGAAAACAACATCAGCCTGTCCAATATTGCCTCCAAGTGTATGATAATCATAGAACCCCTACACTGTGGAAACAGGCCATCCAGCCCATACCAACCCTCTGAACAGCATCCCGCCCAGACCCACCTCCGACCCTATCCTTGATAACAAGTTGTGGAGCTGGATGAACACAGCAGGCCAAGCAGCATCACAGGAGCAGGAAAGCTTGACGTTTCGGGCCTAGACCCTTCATCAGAAATGGGGGAGGGGAAGAGGGTTCTGAAATAAATAGCAAGAGAGGGGGAGGCGGACAGAGGATGGATAGAGGAGAGGATAGGTGGAGAGGAGGCAGACAAGTCGAAGAGGCGGGGATGGAGCCAGTAAAGGTGAGTGTAGGTGGGGGGGTAGGGAGGAGATAGGTCAGTCCAGGGAGTACGGACAGGTCAAGGGGGCGGGATGATGTTAGTAGATAGGAGATGGGGGTGGGGCTTGAGGTGGGAGGAGGGGATAGGTGAGAGGAACGACAGGTTCGGGAGGTGGAGATGAGCTGGGCTGGTTTTGGGATGCGGTTGGGGGAGGAGAGATTTTGAAGCTTGTGAAACCCACATTGATACCATTGGGCTGCAGGGTTCCCAGGCTGAATATGATTTGCTGTTCCTGCAGCCTTCAGGTGGCATCGTTGTGGCATTGCAGGCACCTGGCACTTTTCCCTGCAACCGCAGGACGTGCTACACCTGCCCCCACACCTCCTCCCTCACCCCAATCCCAGGCCCCAAGAAGACTTTCCACATCAGGCAGATGTTCACCTGCACATCTGCCAATGTGGTATACTGCATCCGCTGTACCCGTTGTGGCCTCCTCTACATCGGGGAAACCAAGTGGAGGCTTGGGGACCACTTTGCAGAACACCTGCGCTCGGTTCGCAACAAACAACTGCACCTCCCAGTCGCGAACCATTTCAACTCCCCCTCCCATTCCTCAGACGACATGTCCATCCTTGGCCTCCTGCAGTGCCACAGTGATGCCACCCGAAGGCTGCAGGAACAGCAAATCATATTCAGCCTGGGAACCCTGCAGTCCAATGGTATCAATGTGCATTTCACAAGCTTCAAAATCTCCCCTCCCCCAACTGCATCCCAAAACCAGAAGGGTCTAGGCTCGAAACGTCAAGTTTTCCTGCTCCTATGATGCTGCTTGGCCTGCTGTGTTCATCCAGCCCCACGCCTTGTTATCTCCACCTCCCTAACCTGTTTTTCCTCTCACCTATCCCCTCCTCCCACCTCAAGCCCCACCCCCATCTCGTATCTACTAACATCATCCCGCCCCTTTGACCTGTCCATCCTCCCTGGACTGACCTATCTCCTCCCTACCCCCCCACCTACACTCACCTTTACTGGCTCCATCCCCGCCTCTTCGACTTGTCTGCCTCCTCTCCACCTATCCTCTCCCCTATCCATCCTCTATCCACCTCCCCCTCTCCCTCTCTCCCTATTTATTTCAGAACCCTCTTCCCCTCCCCCATTTCTGATGAAGGGTCTAGGCCCGAAACGTCAAGCCTTCCTGCTCCTGTGATGCTGCTTGGCCTGCTGTGTTCACCCAGCCCCACAGCTTGTTATCTTGGATTCTCCAGCGTCTGCAGTACCTTTTATCTCTCCTACCCTATCCTTGCATTTTGCACCCTAGACCCAATGGGTAATTTAGCATGGCCAATCCATCTAGCCTGAACATTTTTGGACTGTGGGAGGAAACCCATGCAGACATGGGGAGAATGTGCAAACTCCATGCAAACAGTTGCCCAAGGGTGGAATCGAACCCGGGTCCCTGGTGCTGTGAGGTAGCAGTGCTAACCACTGAGCCACTGTGCAAGAGTTTGGATTTAAGCCAAAGCAAAGGAGCTGCTTCCTGAAGGCACACTTGCCAATGGGATTATTCGGTAAAAACTACCATTGCCCGAGAGGTTGTTCTCTCCCATCACAGAGACATGGCTAATGGAGAGTTTAACCTGAGAGTTATGTATATCTCAGCTAGGGAGCAAGGTCGAGAGGACAGGGCCTCTATGGTAACCTTAAGCCAGTACCGAAATAATGTTGGTGTCATGCTGTGTCACAAATCGATCCTCTCCCCTGCTAATGGAAAACCACTTGAAGACCCCTTCCATCCAAAAGGAGAAGGGCAACAGATACATGGGAACACCATTCCCCACAAGTTCTGCTCCAAGCCACTCACCATCCTGACTTGGAAATATATCGCTGTTCCTTCAGTGTCACTGGGTCAAAATCCTGAATTCCCTCCCTACGGGCATTGTGGGTCAAGCTACAGCACATGGACTGCAGCGGTTCAAGAAGGCAGCTCACCCCCACCTTCTCAAGGGCAGGCAGGGATGGACATAAACGCTGGCCCAGCCAGAGACATCTGTATTCTGACAGTGAATAAAAAAATGTTATAGCGAGGAGGTTCTGACGAAGGGTCACTCAACCCGAAATGTTAAATCTCTGAACTCTCACCACAGAATGTTGCCAGACCTGCTGAGCTTTTCCAACAATGCCTGTTTTTGTTTCTGATTTGCAGCATCCGCAGTTCTTTCAGTTTTTGTTTGATGTTATACAGAGATCTGGCATCTGACTGGTGGCTTCCTCCTGTGCTTTTTGATCCATGATTACCCCTCACCACCGTCCTCAGCTCAGAGACAGTTCACCGAGTGCACAAAATTATCTTGTTGTTCACGAGCACACAAATTAAAGGGAGCAGCATTCATGCTGAAGTCGCACATTACCTTGGGCTGTTTATTTTAAAGTGTTGCGATGAGAGATGGTGGTGTGTTTAGGTTTTTTTTGAGAGAGAGAGAGACAAACGCAGATCCTTTTGTAATTTTGAGCTTGGCATATTCCTCAGTTGTCTCACTGTACCTCTTTAAGATGTGATTCATCACTTGCCAAGCAGGTACTGCCTGCGCACATTTTGAAAGCACGCAATGCATGAAATCTTAGTTTCTTACTATAATCGTTGTAACAAAGTCAGCCAGGTAGACCTCATAGAATAGGAACAAAAACAAAGTTGCTGGAAAAGCTCAGGAGGTCTGGAAGCATCTGTGAAGGGAAAAAACAGTTAATATTTCGGTTCCAGTGACTCTTCCTCCCCATCCTGCCTTGGAAATGTATCTCCTTTCCTTTACTGGCAGTGTGTCAAGATCCTGGAATTCCCTCCCTAACAGCATTGTGGGTCAACCCACAGCACATGGACAGCAGCGGTTCAAGAAGGCAGCTCAACCCCACCTTCTCAAGGGGCAACCCTTGCCCTTTCTCAGAATAGGAGTTCCCTGATTGGGGCTGTTAGTCCGGTCCAAGCGTGGAGCCCTGGTTGACAGATGTACACTGGAGTGTCAGAGGTTCTGCTCTGAGGGAGCTGGATCAGTGACAAGGATGTGAATATAGGAGGAATGATTTGTAAGTTTACAGATGACACCAAAATTGGAGATGTAGTGCTCAGTGAAGAAGGTTATTTCCGAGTATACAACAGGACCTTGATCAGATTGGCCAATGGGTTGAGGAGTAGCAGATGGAGTTTAATTTAGATAAATGTGAGGTGCTGCATTTTGGAAAGGCAAATCAGGGCAGAACTTATACATTTAATGGTAAGGCCCTGGGGAGTTTTGCTGAATAAAGAGACCTTGGAGTGCAGGTTCATAGTTCCTTGAAAGTGGGGTTGCGGGTAGATGGGACAGTGAAGAAGGTGTTTGGTATGCTTCCCTCTATTGGTCAGTGCATTGAGTTGGGAGGTCATGTTGCGGCTGTACAGGACATTGGTTAGGTCACTTTTGGAATACTGCATGCAGTTCTTGTCTCCCAGCTATAGGAAAGATGTTGTTAAATTTGAAAGGGTTCAGGAAATATTTACAAGGATGTTGCCAGGGTTGGAGGGTTTGAGCTATAGGGAGGGGCTGGATAAGCTGGGGCTGTTTTCCCCTCACCGTCGGAGGCTGAGGGGTGACCTTATAGAGGTTTATAAAATCATGAATAGGGGAAGTAACCAAGGTCTTTTCACTGGGGTGGGAGAGTCCAAAACTAGAGGGCATAAGTTTAAGAGACAATAGGAACTGCAGATGCTGGAGAATCCGAGATAACAAGGTGTGGAGCTGGATGAACACAGCAGGCCGAGCAGCATCACAGGAGCAGGAAAGCTTGACGTTTCAGGCCTAGACCCTTCATCAGAAAAAATCATGAAGGGTCTAGGCCCGAAACGTCAAGCTTTCCTGGGCATAAGTTTAAGTTGACAGAGGAAAGATTTAAAAGGGACCTAAAGGACAACTTTTTCATGCAGAGGGTGGTGCATGTATGGAATGAGCTGCCAGAGAAAGTGGTGGAGGCTGGTACAATTACAACATTTAAAATGCATCTGGATGGGTATATGAATAGGAAGAATGTAGAGGGATTTGGGTCAAATGTTGGCAAATGGGACTAGATTTATATAGGATACCTGGTCGCTATGGGTCTGTTTCAGTGCTGTACTTCTCTATGACTTTCCACATGGAAATAAAGGGTGACTTGGTGATGGGATACCAGCCTTTGTGGAGTTAATTCACTTATCTCTCCCTGCTCCAATTGACTCGATGAACAGCATCACTGAGAGTTTTAGTTTGATGATCCAGGTTTGGGGAGGGGTTGGGAGTCTGGGAGGCTGTTTTGGGGAGGGAGCGAGAGAAGATTGAAGAAGTCGGAAGGAGGACAAATATTGCTTCTGTTGATTTTGCTTCATTTCCCTGGCTTGAGGTGGAAAGGGATTTAGCTGGTTTTGAATTGGAACTGTAGGCCCCACCCAGGATTGTGGCCTTCCTAATCCTTTAATTATGTGGCCAGTACAGATGGTCCATGAATACAGTTCGAGCAGTATCCATGTGGCAGTGACCGTCATGAATTTTCATAAGCTCAGGAGCGTGTCTGTGTCTTTTTTTTTCACAATTTGAATGTTTCCTGCCTGTCAACGCTGTACCAGTGCCAGAGCAGCACATTTCCACTTTCAGTTTTGAGGTTACAATCATGTATATTTTCAATATAATTTGCCGTTTATTTCGAACTGGGTGTTGCTGACAAACCCATTAGTTCTTGCTCTGTAGAAGTTACTGATGAATTGCTTTCCTGAAGAGCTCTGAGCCTGTGTGCTCACCGAAATAATTCTACAGAAGCTGGTATCCCATCACCAAGTCCCCCTTTATTTACACATGGAGAGTCCATGACACTGATCCAGCTCCCTCAGAGCCAGCTCTCGGAGTGAACAGAACCCCTGACTCTCCTGTTTATATCTGTCGGCCAGGGCTCCCTGATTGAACCTGATTAACAGCCCCAATCAGGGAACTCATATTCTATGAGGGCCACCTGGCTGACCTTGTTACCGTCACTACAGTCACAGACACACAAACATACAAGGCAAAAACACACAGACACACATACATCTACATTCTTCACAAAAACACACATATACACTGAACACAGGCACAGAAACATACACATAGAACATAGAACATTACAGCGCAGCACAGGCCCTTCGGCCCTCGATGTTGCGCTGACCTGTGAAACCAATCTGAAGCCCATCTAACCTACACTATTCCATTATCATCCATATGTTTATCCAACGACCATTTAAATGTCCTTAAAGTTGGCGAGTCTACAACTGCTGCAGGCAGGGCATTCCACACCCTTACTACTCTCTGTGTAAAGAGCCTACCTCTGACATCTGTCCTATATCTATCACCCCTCAATTTAAAGCTATGTCCCCTCGTGCTAGCCGTCACCATCGGAGGAAAAAGGCTCTCACTGTCCACCCTATCTAACCCTCTGATCATCTTGTATGTCTCTATTAAGTCACCTCTTAACCTTCTTCTCTCTAACGAAAACAGCCTCAAGTCCCTCAGCCTTTCCTCATAAGACCTTCCCTCCAGACCAGGCAACATCCTGGTAAATCTCCTCTGCACCTTTTTCCAATGCTTCCACATCCTTCCTATAATGCGGCGACCAGAACTGTACGCAATACTCCAAGTGCGGCCGCACCAGAGTTTTGTCCAGCTGCAACATGCGCGCACTCACAGATACACACAGAAACTAAAGGATATGCACCCCACAGAAACACACACATACAAATAGATATGCACACTAACACAGACACACACACTCATAGATACACACATCCACAGATGCATACATAAAGTATATGCACCCCACTGAAACACACACACACTGACACACACATAGACATTCAGACGAGAGTACTCACTCACATACATAAATATGCACATGCACACATACACATTGACTTTTGGACACACACACATCCGCAAATACACACTCATATATTCACACACAGACAAATAGGGAGTCACATACACCAGAAAGCATGTAGGCATATTTAGCCAAGGTGAAGCCTTGTAGTATTATTGCAAGGCAGTTAATTGAGAGTCCCAGGTAATTATCCAGGTGATCAGATACAGATCCTGCTGTGGCAGATAAACTGAATTTTAAAAAAAGTTCTGGAGTTAAGAATCTGACCGTGAAACCACTGTCAATTGTTGAATAAACCCCTCTGGTTCACTGATGTCCTTTAGGGAAGGAAATCTGTCATCCTAACCTGGTCTGACCTACATGTGATTCCAGAACCACAGCAACATGGTTGGCTCTTACCTACCCTCTGGGTAATCAGGGATGGGTAATGAATACTGGCCTAACCAGTGACGCCCTCATCCATGAATGAATTTTAAAAAATAGCTGCACGGAATACACACTCACACACACACACACACACACACACACATACACACACATACACACACACACACATACACACACACACACACACATACACACACACACACACACTCACACACACACATACACACACACACACACACACTCACACAAACACACACACACACGCACACACACACAAACACACACACACGCACACACACACACACATACACACACACATACATACACACACATACACACACACGCACACGTACACACACCACACACATTCAGTCACACACACACACACAGACACAAACACACGCACACACACACCACACACATTTAGTCAGACACAAACGCACACACACCACACACATTCAGTCACACACACACACCACACACACACACACACACACTCAGACACAAACACACACACACCACACACATTCAGTCACACACACAGACACAAACACACAAACACACACACACCACACACACACTCAGACACAAACACACACACACCACACACATTCAGTCACACACACACACCACACACACACACACACACACTCAGACAAGACATACACAAACACACAGACAGACAGACACACACACTCACTCACATAATTGTACACACAACTGCACGTACCTGTAAGCTCTCATCAACTCAGGACACCCCAGTCACTGAAAGCCAATGAAATCCTTTTCTAAAGTATTGTAATGTTGCAATGTAGGCAAGCCAGCAGTCTCATCTGTGCACAGCAAGATCCCACAAGCAACATTGAGATTGTGGTCAAATCTGTTCTTTAACAGTGCTCGTTGAGGGAAGCACATCATCCTGGAAACTGGGAAGAGCTCAGGCCTGCTGTTGTTCGAAATATTGATCATGGGATCTAACATAATCTACCTGAGAGGGTGGACAGGGGCCTTTTTTTTATATCTTAGCCAAAAACTGTAGAAAGGGCATACGTCAACCCATGCCTGAATGCTGTCCAGTCTTTACTGTGTGTTTTTGAAGAGTTGATTCCCACAATTACTGCAGTTGACTGCAATTTATTCAGTGCATTGACGTTCCCTGGGGAATGGTGTTCAGTTCTCTGCGGACTGTGACCTTTGCCATTGGTTATGGAATTCTGGGAGAAGGATTGGCCGTGGGTGAGTGATCACTGCTTCAGGGAATGGTTGCTGATCCTTTATTTGTTCCTTCACAGGGGAACAGCAACTGATCATAATTGACATCTTTTACTGGTTCAACCTCACAAACTTTCGTCTTGCTTGGGCAGGGGTTAGTAGGGGAGAGATTGTGGGACACTTTTAGGGACATAGAGAGAAGGTTTGAGGCAGGCTGTGGAAGAGGAGATCCCCATCTTCTAGAATTCTAACTGAGGTTTTCACTGGTGATTCTGAAAGGGCTGAAGAAGAGGCTGGGGATGAGACCTCTCATTAAATCTATAATTGATGGGTTGCTGGACTGTTTTAAAGAGCTTTTATCTTCAATTACAGCATTTGACCACAATTGACTGTGTGTATCAACAGTCTGAATGGACTAAGAGCCCCTTAGGAAGGTGAAGTAAGATATATAGGTAGGATCAGAAACAGACTAAGCAAGTGAGTGAGTGAATGGACAAGGTCACAGTGGATGTCAGTAATGTGGCTAAGTGGGACATTGTTTCTCTTGAGGACACTGTCTTCGCCATGGGAGCCTTGGAGCTGTGGACAAAGCAAAGGGTTTAGGGCTTCCCTACCCACATACCACTCAGAACCTGAGCTCAGCTGACAAAACAGAACCACAAACCCCAATGGATCACTGGGGACCATTACTACAAAGTGAGGAAGTTGCATAGAGCCCAGCTGCAGGATTGGATATCATGCATCAGGGAGGCCAGTTTTTTTTTAAATTCCGCTCATGTCATTCAGGAATATCTGGCTGGGCCAATATTTGTTACGTGTCCCTAGTTGCCCTGGAGGAGTTGATTCTGTGCTGCCATCTTGAATTGCTGCAGTCCTTAGGGTGTAGGGACACATACAATGCCGTTAGAGAGGGAACTCCAGGATTCTGACCCAGCGACAGTGAAGGAACGGTGAAATATTTCCAAGCCAGCATGGTGAGTGGCTTGGAGGGGAACTTGCAGGGCGTGGTGTTCCCATGTACCTGCAGTCCTTGTCCTTCTAGATGGAAGTGATTGTGGGTTTGGAAGATGCCGTTTAAGGAGACAGGAAGATAAGTAAGTCCTGTCGAAGGGTTTCAACCCAAAACGTTGACTGTGCTGCTCCTCTAATGCTGCATGATCTGCTGTGCTTCTCCAGCACCACACCTGTAGAGCCCGGCGCTGTCTAAGGAGCATTGCTGTGTTGCTGCATTGGATCTTGTTAAATAATTTACAAGTAAAAGCTGTAAAATTAAATCTGTCCAGGACAGCAATAAGTGCAACTATATTTGTTCAGGAACAATTTCTCCAGGAGCAGGTACAGATACAGCTCCCTCTGAATGCTGGAGTCGAACTCTTTGTCTTATCCATAGACTAGGTGTAAGATCAGGAGATGGGGTGGAGCCAATGTGACAGGAGCATTAACCCCTTTGGAACCATGACCTTGGAAGTTTGGAACTCAAATTTAATTCTGTGAAAGAGTTAGCACAGGCATGGCAGGTCGATATCCCCCAGAGGGTCCACTGCTTGGATAGAACCACGGCCCTCTGTTTGGTTCTGGAAAACTACACTGTTCTTGGTAAAAGTTAACCCTGAACCTGCGATAGGGTTACGGTTAGTGTTGGACTGCTGTGAATCTTCAACAGGTTTCCCCATGATCTTAGGAGACATGCGTCTGGCCCTATACATGACTCCGGTCAGGAAAAGCGCTGAACCTCGCCAACAATGCTCACATTCCAGGAACGAGGAGAAGAGTTAGCTCGGTGTTCCTTGATAATCCACCAATAAACCAACTCCCCCCCCCCAAGTTTAGCTTGAAGCAGGAAGGTATACAAGAGGATTGGACAGACAAAGAACATTCAGAGGAATTAGAGAAGAAAGGAGAGACTAAAGGAAGACAGCAAGACTGGAGAGGTAGGGTGAAACATAACAGTGATCCCACACCAAAATACAAGCTTGACATCCTGAAACAATTAGGGGAGTGAGCCAGTCTCCTGTTCCAGGCCTAAATGACAAGTGGAGACTGGGAATGGTCTGCTCCGCACGAGTGAGGAGTTGTTGAGGGTTTGCCTTCTGATTTTCATGGCCCTGTCTGTGCTCATCCTCCAAGCACCTGACTGCAGAGAGCAACAAGAAAAATGTGTTTGAATAAATTTATAAAAAATGCAAAATGGCTGCAATTCTGCCAGAAAAGCAGAAAGTGTTGCAAAGCAGTGAAAGGAAGAGTGGGGTAAAAATAAGGGTTTGGGCTTTTGGGTGTGGACCCTTCACTCTAAGCAGAAACTGGAACGCAATTCAATATCTTCGTTAGGAAGAAACAAAGGATGGAAGAAACAGTGATCAACCGATTCGCAAGTCACACAGGACAAGTTAATGGAGTGAGTGATCTCCATTAAGTCCCACAAGAGGTGTTCCTAAGTCTCTTAAACTCAAACAGAGTGGACTGGTTACTGCCACAGGAGGGAAGAGGCTCACACACCCAAAGCTCTGCTGTAGAAAGCCATAACATGTAAGTGCAGAAGTGGGCCATTCAGCCCATCAAGTCTTCTCCACCATTCAATGAGATCACAGCTGATCTGACAATCCTCAACTCCACTTTCCATCAGAATGTGAGGTGGCTGACTTAGTGTGGGGCATTGGCGCCCAAGTTTCTATCCTTGATGGAATGTTTTGAGTGTGACATTGAGGTCCTGCACATTGACTCCCGCAGCTGGGAATCACAAACCTCTCTGTGGCTTGGCACATGCCACCTGCAGATACAGCAGCTAGTGTTAAATAACCTGTAATGTCACGTAGAAACATTGAGAATAGGAGCTGGAGAAGACCATTCAGCCTTTCGAGTTACTCCACCTTTAATGGACTCATGGCTGATTGTCCAATCCTGTTCCTGCTCCCTTTGATCCTTTTAGCCCTAAAAACTATTTCTAACTCTTTCTCAAAAACTCTCTTTATTCATTCATGGGGATGATGGCGTCACCGACCAGGCAGCATTTATTACCCAGAGGGCATTTAAGAGTCAACCACATTGCTGTGGGTCTGGAGTCACATGTAGGCCAGACTGGGTAAGGGTGGCAGTTTCCTTCCCAAAAAGGCATCAGCAAACCAGATGGGGGTTTTTCCCCTGACAATCAATAATGGATTCACAGTCATCATTAGATTGTTAATTCCAGACATTTTATTGAACCCAAATTCCATCACCTGCTGTGGTGGGATTTCAACCTGGGTCCCCAGAACATTATCTGGGTCTCTGGATTAACAGCCCAGCAATAACACCATTAGGCCATCACCTTCTCCTGTTCAATAAGCATTTTGGCCTCAACCGCACTCTGTGACAGAGAATTCCACAGGCTAACCACTCTGGATGAAGACATTTCTCCTCCTCTCAGTTCTAAGTGCCCTACCCCATAGATAGAACATATAGAACATAGAACAGTACAGCACAGCACAGGCCCTTCGGCCCACACTGTTGTGCCAAACTTTTACCGTAAACCTAAGGCCTATCTAACCTCCACCCCTACCTTATACTACCATCCACATGCTTATCTAATAGCCGCTTAAATGCCCCTAATGAGGCCGACTCCACTACCCTCTCCGGCAATGTATTCCACGCCCCGACCACTCTCTGAGTAAAGAACCTACCTCTGACGTCTCCCCTATATCTACCTCCACTCACTTTAAAACTATGCCCATATCCTTAGACTGTGACCTTGCATCTCCCTGCCTGATGGGGTAGAAGGTGCCTGATGGGGGTTGGTTTTCATGGCTACCAGGAAAGGTATATAAAGTGCCAGGCCCCTCAGATCACAGCATAAGTGGGTCATTTGTTGCATCTCTGTTAGGTGGGTGTGGATACAGGCAGAACCTCATTAAGAACTGTGTGTATACCTTTACCACAGTACCTGTGCTGGCTCCAAATAATTACCACCACCTTCTGAAAGGGGCAAATTAGAGATGCACAGTAACTGCTAGCCTAACAGCCCAAGAACAACTCAGAAAAATAAACTGATTGACGGAGAACTGGAAGTCTCCAGGAATCCTGACCAAAATCCTTCCCTTAACCCACAGCACCAAAACAAAAACCTACAGACAAACCAGTCCTTCATCTCCGTTGCTGCTTGTGGGATTTCTATCCATTCCAGTTGGACGCTGCACTTACTCTGCCTTTCGAAGGCCTTACAGGAATTGGCGAATGAATGCCTGTATTTGTGGCGTGGGCTGAGGGGTAAATCATCTCCAGATCCCGGGGTAGGTGGTGGGGGTGGGGGGGTGGGTAGGTGGTGGTTGTTGGTTGAAATTGGTGGACGTGGGACCTTTGCCATCCACCTGAGGAGCCTCAGTTTAGCACTTCCTGTGAAAATGTGGTCTCCCGGAGAGTCCAGCTTGTGCTGAGCTTCGCTAGAACACTGCAGCAAGCCTGAGACAGAGATGTTGGCCAGGGAACAGGGTGGTGCGCGGGAGTGGCAGGCAACTGGAAGCTCGGCATCATTTTTACAGGCAGAACGTAGGTGTCCTGCGAAATGGCCACCCAGTCTACATTTTATCTCCCCCATGCAGAGGAGACCACATTGTGAGTGTAACCCATTAACTGGTCATTACCAACATTGCTATTTGAGGGAGCTTGCTGTATGCCACTAACATTTCACGGCACGGTGGCTCAGTGGTTAGCTACTGCTGCCTCACAGCACCAGGGACCCAGGTTTGATTCCAGCCTCGGGTGACTGTCTGCGTGGGTTTGCTCCAGTTTCCTCCCACAATCCAAAGATGTGCAGGTTAGGTGGATTGGCCATGCTAAATTGCCTGTAGTGTTCAGGGATGTTACAAGGGGACAGGTGTGGTCGGGATACTCCGAGGTTCGGTGTTGACTTGTTGGGCCGAAGTGTCTGTTTCCACACTGGAGGGATTCTAATTTCCTGCATTGTGGTTGAGTACAGTTTGGCCACAGTGAGGAGGACTAGGGTGGACAAGGTCAGAAGTCACATGACACCAGGTTATTGCCCAACAGGTTTATTTGAAAACACACAAGCTTTTGGAGTCTCCACCTGAAGAAGGAGCAGCGCTTCAAAAGCTTGTGATTTCAAGTAAACCTGTTGAACTCTAACCGAATATACTTTGGGGAGTTGGTTGTAAGGTGCTTGTGAACACTGCAGAAAGGTGCTATGTGAAGGCAGTACCTTCTCTCACATGCGCAGGGAGGGAAGGGATAGCAATGGGTATGCAATGAGAACCCAGTCAGCAACAGTTGCCTCAGGCTGAGCTCGATAGGCTCTGCACAGAGCTCAGTGTTCTTACGTTCTTGGTATGTTCCCAAAAAAACATTTAATTAAAGGGCAAAGATTAACAATAGGCAAGAACAAAGGCTGGCTGCGGATAGACAGCGATATGAAAGGGATTTGATGATCCTTTGAGTCTGCAAATATGCAGCTAAAAAGCTAAAACATTCCTTTTGTTTATGCTGTTTAAGGGTAAATTCTGGCTGCATACCTACAGCCATAATTTGGGCCTTGTTTGCAGCTTTAAATTGCTTTGATGGGATAATTGCATGAGCAGAGGTGAGAGATAGGGACATCTAAAAGTGAAATTTTCTTGTTCTCTGGGATTGAAAGCTGCATTGCTCAAATATTTTTCCATTATTTTGTCTTCAAACCAACACTGAGCTCTCATTCTCAGGTTTCCTTTACTATAGCATCTGCGACCTAAAAAGAAAAAAACGCCTTCTCTCTCTCTGGCTCGCTTTCTCTCTCTCCTTTTAATTCCTTGTGTTCAATAGACATTTCAACACATCAGCATTAATTATAGTTAGGGAGTTGTAAGTAATTAGTGGATGCAAGGGCTGACAAGGCTCTGGTGAAGAGAGAACTGTTTGAACATTGGGACTAATTGAAGGGAGTTTTAATTGGATTACCTGCGTGTTCCCTCTTTGGTGAATGCTCTTTTCTTTCCCCCAAGATTAACTCCAACATTTCCCTGCCCCATTATTGCTGAGCTTGCCTGTAACTGGCTGCCAGCCCTGTGCGTCAGAGGCGAGAGCAGGAGTTGGCCCTGTTTGTGGAGGGGCTGACGGGAAGTTGGGGGGTTGGGGGGGAGGGTGGTGGGGTGTAGAGATGATTTGGCCCTGAGCCCACAGACCCGTGCCCACGGTCAGCCCATCATTGAAGATGGTAGGGAGCTGTTGGCTAGGGTTGATTGATGGACACTCCTCCAGCAGAGCTGCCTGAATCCTCATGTGTCCCAAAGCTAGCTGGGCAGAACGTGGGAGACAGTGAGGTGAAAGGAAAGGAAGTAAAGGGACAGCAATGAAGTTGAACCTTATGCAACAGTGAGATATGCCAGGGAACTTGGCAGTGCAGAAAGAAGCGAACATGCAAAGTTTGTGAGAAAACAGTGCTGTGTCGATGGTGCTGTAACACT
>JAHRHZ010000060.1:9473893-9499884 GCA_024137785.1 Ginglymostoma cirratum | reverse complement strand
AACTTTAGCCTTCCTGCTCCTCTGATGCTGCTTGGCCTGCTGTGTTCATCCAGCTCTACACCTTGTTATCTCAGATTCTGCAGCATCTGCAGTCCCTGCTAACTCTGAGACCAGTGGATGAGCTCAGCTGCGCTAGATTGAGCAGGTCTTGTCATTCCCTGCAGTTAGAAAATGGTGCAGGGCGCCCATGCAACACCCCTGACCCAGCTTCATTTCACCTTCTCACCATATCCTGCTGTTCCTATCTCCCGTATGGATTAGCCTCACTTCCCTTCGAGCACATCAGTGCTGTTAACCTCACTTGCTCCCTGAGTTCCCAGTTCTTACCACTCCCTGAGAGGAGAGAGTCCTCTCGAGTTCCCTTTCGGATTAACTTTCTTAAATTTATGGCCCCCTAGCTCTGGTCTTCCCCCGCAAGAGGAAACATCTTCTCTTCATCTCACTTAATAAAGCTCTTGGTAATTGTAATGACCACTGCCAGATCATTCTTATCCCTTCCCCCACCTCTACCTTCCTCCCTTTAACCTCCCCTTTCATTGAGAAAACCCCCAGACTGTTCTCCCTTTGTAAATATACCCTCCCTATTGTGTTTTATATCATGGGGAGGAGTGCAGCTGTCTGGCTGAGAGAGAGAGAGATAGAGATGACTGTCGTTGTTCAGAGAGTGGGGGCTCTGAGGGTGATATCTTAATTACTGACCAGCTTGGTCCTAATAAACAGCTCTTAGAGGAAGCATTTGAGTGGTGCTGCAGTGAGATGAATGTGTGTAAGGTTACACGGGTCAGCATTGGATTCTGTGGGGAGGTCTCTTAGCTTCAGTCATGGTGAGTTATCCATCCCCAGAGTGCAGGAGACACACATTTAGGAAACTGTTCTGAAAGGCCAAATGTATCAGCATTAGAAATCATCGAGCCTCACAGTGTGGTAAAGGCAACCATTCAGCCCATTGAGCCTGTTCCTGCTCTTGGAATGAAGAGGGTACAAAACTTTGAAAACATGTACCAACAGATTTAAGGACAGCTTCTTCCTCGCTGTTATCAGACTTATGAATAGACCTCTCACATATTAGAGTTGATCTTTCTCTGCACCTTCTCTGTAGCAATAACACTATATTTAACATTCTGCCCCATCACCCTGATGTTCTTATGTAAGGTATGATTTAGAGTCAGTGAGTCATAGAGACGTACAGCATGGAAACAGGCCCTTCAGTTCAACTTGTCCATAGCCTACCTGATATCCTAAATTTATCTAGGCCTATTTGCCAGCATTTGGCCCATATCCCTCTAAACCCTTCCTATTTATGTCCCCATCCAGATGCCTTTTAAATGCTGTAATTGTACCAGCCTCCACCACTTCCTCTGGCAGCTCATTCCATACACACACCACCCTCTGTGTGAAAAAGTTGCCCCTTAGGTCCCTTTTAATTCTTTGCCCTCTCACCTTAAACCCATGCTGTCTAGTTTTGGACTTGCTTGCCGTGGGGAAAGACCATGCAAAACAATACTTTTCACTGTATCTCGGTATATGCGACAAGAGTAAATCAGATTAAATAAAATCCAACAAGGGATTCTGGAGAAACTCCTTTGCTCATCCAGGAATTAGAATGTGGACTGGAATTGATCCAAAACTCCTGAGATCCCCATGCTGTATCTGAAAACACATGACACTTGCCCATCACCCCTGGAAATGCTGAACTGCATTGAGTTTTAGTGTGGCAATGCCACCATGACCTTTTGCCTCACCTCTTCCCAACTAAGCCCCCACCCCCCGGCCCGCCCCCGCGCGCCCCACATCCGAGCTGCTCAGAACCTCTGCACCCTCATAGCTCTCCATGATCATCTTTGGATTCTTCCAATTCTGGCCTCTTACACATCCCTGGTTTTACTAATTTCACCATTAGCTTTGTATGTAGCTGCCCGGGTCCCCAAAACTCTGGAAATCCCTCCTTAATCATCTTCTCCACCTTCCCCCAACCCCCACCCCCCCCCGCACCTTAACAAAGCTCCTTAACATTTTGCATCTCTGACCAAATCTTTGGGGCTTTACCCTAATCTCTCATCTGGCAGACTTTTTCTCTTCGAGGGCAACGAATCTATGGAATTATTTACTGCAGAGGGCTGTTGAGGCTCGGTCATTCAGTCTAACCAAGGCTGAGAGAGACCGATTTTTAAACAGTAAGGGAATCAAAGGTTAATTGGGAAAAGGTAGGAAAGTGGAGTTGAGGATGATCAGATCAGCCATGATCTCATTGAATGACAGAGCAGACTCAATAGGCTGAATGGCCTACTTCGCTTCTCCATCTTATGGTCTTGAAAGAACCACTGACCAGGGCGCTGCAAATCACAAGAAACAGAAGCAAGACTTGGGCATCGAGTGTCCTGCTATGCCTTTCAATGGGATTGCGACTGATCTTCGAAGTTAATGCTCTTCTCCTGTACTGTCCCCCTGTCCCTTGATCTTCTTGATGTGCAAAAATCTATCAGCCTCCATCTTGAGTATGGTCAAGGCAGCTCACCACTACTCTCCCAGGATGGGCAACAAATGCTGGCGCTGCCAGTGGCACCCAGACCCTGTGAAATTACAAATGACTGGGCACCGAGCCTCTCTGGGGTGGAGGACCTCAATTCTTGGAGGGCTGACCCCTTGTCCCGTGAGTGTGACCCGGGTTAATGGTAACGTTCTCTCCTAACCTCAACCCAGTTCTTCCTGGCTGTGTCCTCTCCAAACAGGAGGAGGAAGATCAATTTTAGCTGTGACATGTTCTCCAGAGAGATATTCTCTGCATTTGGTTGAGAGGATTCAAGCCTAGCTTGCCAGTGAGACACAAGGCTTTCTGAAGAGCAGAGGGCAGTGTGGCCGGGACAGGTAGAGGCAGGGTGCTCAGATATGAAGGTAACTTAAGAGTATTGAATAGTAACTTGCCAATGCCAGATTAGGTCTGTGTGCTAACCAATATATTGAACATATTAGACAAGGGTGGTAGTGGACGGAAAATATTCAACATGGTGCTCAGTTACGAGTGGTGTACCACAAGGATCTGTTCTGGGACCTCTTCTATTTGTGATTTTTGTAAATGATTTGGATGAAGGAGTGGAAGGGTGGATTAGTAAGTTCGCGGACGATACGAAAGTGGGTCGCGTTGTGGATAGTGCGGAGGGCTGTTCTAGGTTACAAAGGGGCATTGATAGGATGCAGGGCTGGGCTGAGAAATGGCAGATGGAGTTTAACCCTGAAAAGTGTGAGGTGATTCATTTTGGAAGGACAAACTTGAAAGCAGAATACAGAGTCAACGGAAAGATTCTTGGCAGTGTGGAGGAGCAGAGGGATCTTGAGGTTCATGTCCACAGTTCCCTGAAAGCTGCCAACCAGGTGGATAGAATTGTTAAGAAGGCATATGGTATGTTAGCTTTCATTAATAGAGGGATCGAGTTCAAGAGCCGTGAAGTTATGCTCCAGCTATACAAAAGCCTGGTTCGGCCACATCTGGAGTATTGTGTCCAGTTCTGGTCGCGTCATTACAGGAAAAATGTGGAGGCGTTGGAAAAGTTGCTGAGGAGATTTACCAGGATTTTTCCTGGAATGGAGGGAAGGTCTTACGAGGAAAGGTTGAGAGAACTAGGGCTTTTGTCTTTAGAACGACAAAGGATGAGAGGTGATTTGATAGAGGTGTACAAAATGATCAGAGGTATAGGTAGAGTAGACAGCCAGAGACTTTTTCCTAGGGTGGCGGTAGCTATTACGAGGGGGCATAGTTTTTAAGTGAGTGGAAGTAGATATAGGGGAGACGTCAGAGGTAGGTTCTTTACTCAGAGAGTGGTAGGGACGTGGAATGCATTGCCGGAGAGAGTAGTGGAGTCGGCCTCATTAGGGGCATTTAAGCGGCTATTAGACAAGCATATGGATGATAGTATAAGGCGGGGCGAAGGTTAGATACACCTTAGGATTAGGGTAAAAGTTTGACACAACAATGTGGGCCAAAGGGCCTGTACTGTGCTGTACCGTTCTATGTTGTCGTTAAATTCAATCCCAGCCTAGTGTGTGTGGGAGAGTGAATAACTCCTTGTTAATGGCTTGTCAACACAGGATATTGTTTGTTTATGGAATGTGGGCTATTAGAAAGATACACAGATTGTTGGAACATCCTGTTGTACACTATTTCTCAGATTGTCTGCAGCTCTCTTCCTCCAGCTCACCTCATCCTCCCTGCCTTGTTCCCTAAATCATTCTTTGTCGCTCTCTTTTAATGTGCTCTTCTGGGACCATTGGTCTTCAGGAATTGTCCGAGTTCACAATTCAGGTCAAAACTCCCAGTGCAGTGCTGAATGAGGTGCTGTCTGTCAGACAAGACATTGAATTGAGTCACTGCCTTTGAGAAGGGTAAGGCCATTATCACTGGTGTTCAGGCCCTTAGCTTGTCCTGACTCCACATCTCTGAAAAATATACATGCCTTATCTGTTTGCTGTTAATGGGAGCCTGCTGTGCACTCATTGGAGCCACGTTTCTTACATGACATGAGTGACTACTCCAAAAGTGCTTACATTTGTCAGGAAGAACATAAATGGAGGAAATTGCCTAGCCATATTATAGCCAGCCTATTAACCCAGAGACCCACCTGGGCTGCACCTGATTTCCAAATCCATGGCCGATGGTAGGATTTAAGTTCCAGGAAAGAAAGAGGTCTAGAATTAGGAGTTGAAAGAAACCACTGCTGGTGTTGGAGGGAAAACCCATATGGTACCCTAATGCCTTTTCAGGAAGGAAATTTGCTGTTCCTGGTCTGGCATAGGTGTGACTCCAAACCCACATTAATTTGGTTGACTTTTAACTGCTGAAACAAACACAAAAAACTGCCCTCTGGAAAATTAGGGACAGGCAATAAATGCAATTCTCGCCAGTGATGCCCGTGGCCCATGAATGGATAAAAAAATGCCAAGGCCAAGAAAGTGCCGTAGAAATCTAAGTTCATTCTAACTCTAAGGAGTGGCCTTCACTTGCTTCCCGAAATCAATGAGCAGCTCCACCATTTTGCTGACATTGAGGGAGAGATTGTTGTCTTCACACCATATCAGTAAGCTCTCTGTTTCCTGTACTCTGTCTTGTTGTTGTTTGAGATCCAACCCACTACAGTGGTACCATCAGCAAACTTTTACGTGGGGTTAGAGCTGAATTTGGCCATACAGTCATAGAATTCCTACAGTGTGGATACAGGCCATTCGGCCCAACAAGTCCACACTGCCCCTCTGAGGGGCATCCCACCCAGACCCATTCCCCTACCCCTGCATTTGCCATGTCTAACCCACCTAGCCTAAACATCCCTGAACACTACAGGCAATTTAGCATGGCCAATCCACCTAACCTGTACACCTTTGGACTGTGGGAGGAAACCGGAGCACCCGGAGGACACCCACACAGACACGGGGAGAATGTGCAAACTCCACACAGACAGTCGCCCGAGGGTGGAATCAAACCCAGGTCCCTGGTGCTGTGAGGCATCAGTGCTAACCACTGAGCCACCATGCCACCATGAGTGTAAATAGGAGTACAGTAACAGGTTGAGTACACAGCCTTGCGGGGCCCTGGTTTTGAGGATTATCAGAGAAGACATATTGTAGTCTAGCCTTGCTGATTGTGGTCTGTGGGACAGGAAACCGAGGATCCAGTTACAGAGCGGAGAGCAGAATCCCAGGTCTCAGAGTTTGGAGATGAGGTTGGTTGGACTTATGATGTTGAAGGTGGAGCTAAAGTCAATAAATAGGAGTCTGACGTAGGTGTCCATGTTATCCAGATATTGCCGGAATGAGTGTAGGACCAGAGAGATAGTGTTTGCCATGGACCTATTGTGATGGTAGGTGAATTGTAGTGGATCAAGGCAATCTTGGAGGCTGGAATTGATGTGTGCCATTACTAACCTCTCAAACCACTTCATAATGATCGATGTCAGAGCCACTGGGTGGTAGTCATTAAGGCATGTTCCTTGATTTTTCTTTGGCATGAAGATGATAGTGAAATTGTTGAAGCAAATAGGAATCTATGGTTGGAGTAAGGAGAGTTTAAAGGTGTCTGTGAATGCTTTCACCAGCTAGTCCACGCAGGATCTGAGTGCATGGAGTGTGCTCTATCCAGGCCAGTCACTTCCCATATGTTCACCCTCAAGAAGGCTGATCTGACGTCTGCTGCGGTAACTGTGGGTACAGGTGCACCTGAAGCTGTTGGGCCAGATTTGACTCACTTGCCTTCGTTGGTCAGACCATTGAATGTAGGAGCTGGGATGTCATGTTGAGGCTGTACAAGACATTGAAGATGCTACTTTCAGAATACTGCATACAATTCTGATTGCCCTGCCATAGGTTAAACTGGAAAGGGTTCAGAATAGATGTTGCCAGGACTGAAGGGTTTGAGCTGCAGGGAGATGCTGGATAGGCTGGGCCTTTTTTCCCCTGGACCATCGGAGGCTGACGGGTGACTTTATGGAGGTTTATAAAATCATGAGGGGCATGGATAACGTCTTTTCCCAGGCTAGCGGAGTCCAAAACTAGAGGCATAGGTTTAAGGTGAGAAGGAAAAGATTTAAAGGGGACCTAAGGAGCAACTTTTTCACACAGAGGGTTGTACGTGTGTGGAATGAACTGCCAGAGGAAGTGGTAGAAGTGGGTACAGTTACCCATTTAAAAGTCATTTGGACAGGTACATGTATAGGAATATGGGTCAAATGCAGGCAAATGGGACTAGTTCAGTTTAGAATATTAGGCCAGCATGGACAAGTTGGGCCAAAGGGATTGTTGCCATGTTGTATAACTCTATGACTCATGACACTACGAGTTAACTAGAGACGTCATCTGTCATTTAATTGAAAAGCAGAACAGACTCAAGGGGCTGAATGGCCTTACCCTGTTCCTCTGTTCCTGGTTCCTTACAAATCCTGATTTTATATTTCCAATCAGTCGAGTCAGCCCTTAGCCCACCCAACAGTGAGGCTATAAGAGGAAGTCACAGTGTCACACATGTTACTGTGTAGGTGTCTCCGACTGACACAAACTAGAACAGGAGACAGTAGGAACTGCCGCTGCTGGAGTCAGAGATAGCACAGTGTGGAGCTGGAGGAACACAGCAGGCCAGGCAGCATCGGAGGAGTAGCAAAGTTGACTTTTTGGGTCGGATTTCCAAAGAAGGGTCCTGACCTGAAATGTCAGCTTTCCTTCTTGCCTGATGCTGCTTGGCCTGCTGCATTCCTCCAGCTCCACGCCATACTATAACAGGTACCTGTTTCAGTGTATCTGTGTGGACAGGCTGTACAGCCCCAGCTCCAGGCTTGGGTGATGTGAGTTCAGAAATTGAGGTTTGAAATTCAGCGCAATGCTTTGGCATGTCAGAAACTGAACAAAGTTGATTGCAGGAGTTCCCATGAGAGGGATGTATTTCAATGTCTCCTTTGGCACCTGTAGTTTAGACATGCACCTACGTATGTGTGTGAGCAAGTGTGTGTGCATGAGACCCTCTGTGGTGTGGGTTTGCATGTGTGACTGACTGTGTACGAATCTGTGTCTGCATCAGTGTGAGAATTGTTGGAACACGTGTGTCAGTGAGTGTGAGGATCTGTGTGTGCGAGAGTGTGTTAGTGTGAACGTGTGTGCGTGTGTTCACATGTATGTCTGTGTGTGAGACTGACTGTGTGATAGGAAAAGTGTATATATTCATTTCATAATGAATAATGTGTAGGTGCCTGAGGTTTTGTGTGTATGCATGTGAGTGTGTGTGTGTATGTGTGTGTTTGTGTGTGTGTGTGTCTGTGTGTGTTTTTGAGTGAATAGTGTGTGTGTGAGTGAGAGCATGAGTGTGTGTGTGAGTTAAGTGTCAACCACATTGCTGTGGGTTTGGAGTCACATGTAGGCCAGGCCAGGTAAGGATGGCAGTTTGCTTCCCAAAAGGGCATTAGTGAACCAGATGGGTTTTTACAACAATCAACAATGGATTCAAGGTTATCATTTGACTTTTAAGTCCAGACTTTTATCCCCTGGCAGGACACCCAGATCCCCAGAACACTACCTGGGTCTCCGGATCAATAGTCTAGTGGCAATACCACGAAGCCTTTTCTTCCCTGCCTCCTCAAATAGTTCTCCTGACAGTCACTGCCTGGGCTCGCACACTAAGATTAGCCAACTGGATGAGGAATTGAGTGGGGTGGGGTGCAGTTGGGGTTTGTTTATGAAATGGAAAGTTGTATGTTACTCTGGAGAAAGACTCAAGATGCTCTCAGTCAGTGGCAGTGAGATGGTGTTTGCAGCCAGACAGTGTCTAAGTGGGCAGCTTCACCTGTGGGAGTCCTGGGCTACACTCTGAGACAGCAGATGGTGACTCAGGGGTGCAGTGAAACCACTGGCTTTCCCTGGTCTATCTACAGTAGCACAGGAAGGTGCAGACAGCCAGCCTGCAGATGATAATTAACCAACGGATTTGAGAGATTCTCTATCATCTCCAGTTTGGGGAAACTCCATTAAATTTACCCACATCAGTGTGGAGCAATTCCCTTCACGTTGAACACATGGAATCCATGGCATCTAATGCCGCAGAAATTAGTGTCCAACAAATGCAAACACGTTATTCCCCGTGCGATCATTTCAACCGTCTGGTCAACAGTTATGTGTATTTATAAAGCACCTTTCAGTTTGGAAAGCATCCCAAGATGTGGAGGGTTTTCAAACAAAATCTTACAGTAAGCTAGCTGATGCAAAATTATTTCAGGTGGAAGTTGGAAGTTTGTAGGAGCGTCTTGAAGGAGGGGAGAGAGGTAGAGTAGGGAGGGAATTCCACACTCTGAGTTCTGGGAAGCTAAAAGGCATGATCACCAATGTTGGTGCAGTGGACTCTGGGCAAGCTCCAGGAGATTGCAGAGAGCTCGAAGGGTTGTAGAGATTGCTGAAGATGTAAGCCTGCCTTGTAACTCATCTCATAAAGAAACAAAACGAAGAACTGCAGAGTCTGGAAATCTGAAACTAAAATAGAAAATGCTGGAGAAACTCAGCAGTTCTGGAAGCACTTATGGAGAGAGAAACAGAGTTAACCTCTCGAGTTCAGTAGGACCCTTCATCATAATTCTGGTCTCTGGACTCAAAACACTACCTCTGCTTTCTCTTGCACAGACACTACCAGAGCTGCTGAGTTTCTCCAACACAGTCTTGTTTTTATTTCAGATCCCACAAGCACGTGTGGAATTCCTTACCATACAAAGCAATTGAGGCCAAAGCATTGTATGATTACAAGAAGGAGTTTGAAGCACTCGGGGCTAAAGGGAGCCAAGGGTACAGGGCAGAAAGCAGGAACAGGGGACTGAGTTGGATGATCAGCCATGGTCATATTGAATGGTGGAGCAGGCTCGAAGGACCAAGTGGCCTACTCCTGCCCTTAATTACTATGTTTCTGCATTCCTAGCAGCAAATTGATAATGGACAGGTCATTTGTTTTCAGTAATACGGTAATGTCATAATTTAGATGAGCAAAACCCTTGGCCCAAAACGTATCAGGGCAATGCCCCTGCCCTCCTCGAACATGCCAGCTCTTCTAGGAGGTACCCAGCACGGAGAGTAAAATCTCACTGTGAGCAGCTCTGGGCCCCTTTCCTCATAGAATCACTGCAGTGTGGAAACAGGCCCTTCAGCCCAACAAGTCCACACTGACCCTCAGACCCATCCCCTAATCTACACATCCCTGAACACTATGGGTAATTTAGCATGGCCAATTCACCTAGCCTGCACATCTTTGGACTGTGGGAGGAAACCGGAGCACCCAGAGGAAACCCACACAGACACAGGGAGAACGTGCAAAGTCCACACAGACAGATGTCCGAGGGTGAAATTGAACTGGGGTCCCTGGTGTTATGAGGCAGCAGCGCTAACCACGGAGCCACTGTGCTGCCCATATTTAAGGAAAGATATAATTTCATCAGAAGGAGTTCAGAGAATGTTCACGAGGATGATCCCTAGTGTTTAGAGACTGTCTTATGAGCAAAAGTTAAACAGGTTGTGACTCTACTTGTTAGAGGTTAGAAGAATGAGAGGTGATCTCATTGAAACATGTCGGATTCTTAAGGGGTTTGACAGGGTGAATGCTGAGAGGGTGTTATCCCTCATTGGAGAGTCTAGGATCAGAATAAAGGGGCATCGGTTTATGACTGAGATGGGAAGAATTTCTCCACTCAAACAGTTGAGGGTCTTCAGAACTCCTTGCCACAGAGAGCTGTGGGGGCAGAGACCTTAAGGCTGGGATACATTCTTGATCAGTCGAGAAATCAAAGGTTATAGGGAAAGGGCAGGAAGGTGGATGTGAGGGATTTGGATCAGCCATAATACCATTGAATGATGGAGGGTCTGAACGGCCTACTTCTATTTCTGTTTCTGATGGTCTTATTATGGTATTAAATGGAACTGGCATTCAATTACGTGGTAACAGGCAGCTCAATTGTCTCGTGAGGTGATTCTTTCCCTTTTTAATGCTGAAACGTTAGTTACTTGTGGAGTTGTACACCCCGGGGCTGAGTCAATGTGGTAATATATCCATCAGGAGCTGTCAGCTACATTGGACAGGACTCTGTATCCAACCCGTGCCTTCCAGGTACATTAGGCAGGCTTGAATTCTCTGAGAGGCTCCCTTTCAGTGAGCAACCTTCAGGCATCACTTACAACAGACACCCCAGCACCATCACAAAACTGATCAGTTGCAGCGCACTTTGCAAATAGAGTCACGATGGAAGGAAACTAGAAAGCTAATTTCCTCCACACCGATCACCACATGGTTTAGAGACATTGGGTGCCTGGGCGCTACTGCAACATAGAAAATGTGCATGTGCACGGCAAGATGTCACACTGAACAGCATGGTCATAGAAAGCAGGAGCAGGAGTAGACCATTCAGCCCTTCGAGCCTGCTTCACCATTCAATATGGTCATGACTGATCATCCAACTCAGTCCCCTGTTCCTGCTTTCTTCCCATACCCTTCAATCTCTTTAGCCCTAAGAGCTAAATCTAACTCTTTCTTGAAAACGTTCAATGTTTCGGCCTCAACCGCTTTCTGTGACAGAGAATTCCACAGGCTCCCCATTCTCTGGCTGAAGACATTTCTCCTCCTCTCAGTCTTAAGTAGCTTAGTTGGCTGCATGACCAAATTTTTTTTAGATGCAAAGTGATGCCAGCAGTATGGGTTCAATACCCACCCTAGCTGAGGATACCATGAAAGACTGTCCTTCTGAACTCCTCCCCTCACCTGAGGTATGGTGGCCCTCAGTTGAAACCAGCACCTGTTATCTCTTTCTGTCTAATGAGAGAACCATGCAATGCTCTGGTCACACTGCGGGGATTTTACTTTTACTATTTCTCCTTAGACTGTGACCTCTGGTTGTGCACTTCTCAGTCCTTGGGAACATCCTTCCTGGTTTACCTTGGCTTTGCTTGTTTGCTTTCAGTGATGTGTGTCATTGACAAAACGCTATCCCTGTGGCTACAGCCAGCTCATCTTCAATGTTAATGCAGTGTGGAGCTGGATGAACACAGCAGGCCAGGCAGCAGCAGAGGAGCAGGAAAGGCTGACATTTCAGGTCTGGACCCTTCTTCAGAAATGGGGGAGGGGAAGGGGACTCTGAAATAAATAGAGAGAGAGAGGGAAGCGACATCCGGGTGAAAAACGACAACACCTCCCAGTCGCAAACCACTTCAAATTCCCCTCCCACTCCTGGACGAAATGTCCATCCTGGGCCTCCTGCAGTGCCACAATGATGCCACCCGAAGGTTGCAGGAACAGCACCTCATATTCAGCCTGGGAACCCTGCAGCCCAATGCTATCAATGTGGACTTGACAAGCTTCAAAATCTCCTCTCCCCCAAGCGCATCCCAAAACCAGCCCAGCTCGTCCCCGCTTCCCTAAACTGTCCATCCTTTTTCCCACCTATCCGCTCCTCCCACCTCATCCCCCACCCCCACCTCCTACCTGCCAGCGTCATCCCTGCCTCCTTGAACTGTCCGTCCTCCCTGGACTGACCTATCCCCTCCCTAGCTCCCCACCTACCCTCACCTGTACTGGCTGCATCACCGCCTCTTTGACCTGTCCGTCTCCACTCCACCTATCTGCTCCTTTATCCATCTTCCATCCGCCTCCTCCTTTCCCTATTTATTTCAGAATCCCCTTCCCCTCCCCCATTTCTGAAGAAGGGTCCAGACCCGAAACGTCAGCTTTCCTGTCCCTCTGATGCTGCTTGGCCTGCTGTGTTCATTCAGCTCTACACCTCGTTATCTCTTATGTTAGGTATGAGGCCTTGTTTAGAATTTGCTTGTGTTTTGGTTTGGAATCAGACTGGTTTTGTTTCTAAAGTAGGATAAGCATTTAAGATGAGCATTACACAAGGTTGTGTCTCAGAGAAGTGAGGACTGCTCACTCATGGTTACTGGTGCTGCTCAGATTTAGGAGCATCTACTTTCCTGCAAACTCGAGATAAACTGCATTGATGACCTCTTGGACTGTGTAGGACAGACCGGGGTGAAATTTTACAGTGATGTTGGCTGCCACCGGTAGAGCAAGTCAAATCAGAGATGGTCAAGAAGGATGGACAGTGAGTTAGTTTTTGGAGGCCTGGTGGTCACAGTGTGCCCAACATAATCATCATGCTTACAGAATGAAGCAGCATGTGGAACAGCGATGACTGTCTCCAAGTCATTTGGAATCTACAGGCTGTAGAGCCAGTCAGCAAAATAGAGGATGCAGTCAGCCATACTTTGGGCAGCTCGCTAGGTTGTTGTCTAGAGGTTACAGAGCACTGGGTCAGCTGCACCACTCTTGATGTGAAACTTTGCAGAATCACAGGATTGTTACAGTGCAGAAAGAGGTCATTTGGCCCATTATGCCTGCCCTAGTTCAGTCTCCTGCTTTTCCCCCGTCTCCCTGAAGACTATTTCTATCCGAGTCATTATCTAATGCCCCTCTTGAATGTCTTAGTTGAACCTGCCTCTATCTCATTTCTGGGCAGTATATTCTAGACCCTAACGACTCGCTGGGTGAGAAACCTTTTCCTTACGTCACCCTTGCTTCCTAGAGTTATAGAAATCTACAGTACAGAAGAAGGCTTTTTGGCCCATCACAACCATGCTAGTCAAAAACAAATACCTAACTAATCTAATCCGATTTTCCACCACTTAGCCTTCAGCCTTGTATGTCTTGACATTGCAAGTGACACATTTAAATAGTTCCTCAATGGGATGAGGGCTCGTGCACTCCCACCCTTACAGGCAGTGAATTCCAGATTCCCACCGCTCTCTGGGTTACAAATAAATCCTCACATCTCTTCTGAACCCTCTGCCCTTTACCTCTCCCACTGGTCATTGGTCCCTGTATCAAGGGGAAACATTCCTTCCTGTCTGCCCTATCTATGCCCCTCATAATTTTATACATCTCAATGTCCCTTCTCAATCCCCTCTGTCCTAAGGAAAACAATTCCAGTCTATCCAATCTCTCTTCATAATTAAAGCACCCCAGGCCAAGCCGCATCCAGGTAAATCTCCTCTGTCAGTGCTATCACATCCCTCCTATAATGGGATTCCATAACTACACACAATATTCTAGCTGTGTGGCCTAACCAGCATCGTATACAGTTCCAGTATAACCTCCCTGCTCTTAAACTCTGTGCCTCGAATAATAAAGTCCAGTGTACCATATGCAGGCTTAACCATTGTGCCCACCTGCACAGATACTTTAAAAGTGTACTTATACACCAAGGTCCCTCTGACCCTCAGTGCTCCCCAGGGTCCAACCATTCATCATGTATTCCCTTGCCTTGTTTGTCCTGCCCAAGTGCATTGCCTCGCAGTTATCTGGATCATCCAGCTTCGTTTGCAGAGCACTTTTAACCTATACCTTCTCATTCTTGTTACTTTTACTAGGGCAAACAGCTTCTTCCCAAAAGACTTAAATTTATTCGGCCCATTTCAGACAGAATTTTGGAATGCGTGGGACTAATAAGGGTGATTAACATGCTCCAGGCGAATTCTGCCAGTATCATATGGCTCTGTATCTCCCATTCCCTTCAATCACTTCCTTCGCGAGATAGCCATCAGATCTTTTTCCTGTGTCTTCTAAGAGTGGCTCCCACACAATGAAGCTAAAAGCCAGCCTGGGGTGTGTGGGTCTGGAGTGCATCCTTCATTCAGACTGTGCACCAATGCTGCAGTGTGAAGATATATCCAGCATGTTTACAATGCGACAGTCTTACAACACAAATATTCCAAGTGTTTCCGATGCAGCTGGACAAGTAGAGAATGTGCTCTCCCAAATCCTCGAGGCAGGGAGAGAGAGAGAGAAGCAGTATTTGTGGTTGAATCTACACTGTATATCTGACATTTCTGAGCAGCCCCAGGCGAGCTTAAACACTGTGCGGAAATCATTTGTTGGAATGTAGCATTAAATGTTGTAAAGAATTAGACTTGCAGTTCCATAGTGCCTTTCTTTCGTCCTGCATTATTTCTGATTCACAGTCACAGTTGTAACGCAGGAAATGGGGCAAGCAATCTGTGCACAGCAAGATCCCATAAATGAGCTGATCACTAGTTGTTAGCAATGTTGTTTGACGGATAAAAGTCTGGAAACGTTAGGTAACAATGGGTGGCTGTGAAACTATCACCAATTGGCATTAAAAAAAAATCTGCTTCACCAATGCCCTTTGGGAAGGTAAATCTGCTGCCCTCACCTGCATTGCTGTCCATGTGACTCCAGACCCACGGAAAATGTTGTTTACCCACACATGAGTCATGCAGTTCGGGGCAGTTAGGGATGGGCAACAAATGTTGGGCCTGCCAGCCACTTGCACATCCCAGGAATAAATAAAAAAGAATTTGCACTACACTACACTCTGTGAAGAGAGACTTCTGCCTGGCCTCTGCGTCAAATTATTTTCATTCAGCCTTGTATCTGTGGCCCGTCATTCTAAACTCATTGGCCAATGGCAGCAATCCAGGGATGTACGAACAGAACGAGCCCATTTAGACTCTCGCACCTATTCTGTGTTTGCTATGGTCTTGATTGACCACTGAACTGAACTCCAAATCCCTGTCTTCACTGTCTTTGGTTAACAAAAATATATTAATCTCAGATTAAAAATGAACAATTGGTCTGGCAAGAACTGCCATTAGTGAAGGAGAACTACAAACGTCTACCATCTTTGTGTGAGGCAACTTTTCCTGTGTGTATTTCAGAGAAGTCTGGTTCTATGTTCTGAACTACACCTCCTACTCCTAGACTCTGCAACTAAAGGGAATAGCTGTGTCCCTGACTGTTTCTATTAATATCCTGGAAATCTGCTTTGATTTTCCTGTCTCTCTCTCTCTCCCTCCTTCCCCTCTCCTTACAAGAATTGAAACAGCTCTGTCAAAGTGTTTGTAGTTCTAAGCTTTTGGGTGTTAGGGTGACTTTGATGCTGCTGTAGCCAAATAGCTCAGTGCTGGAGATATTCTAACATGTGGGCAGCCAAACCCCAGCAATGAAGAAAGAGCATGCATTTATGTAGCACCTGTCATGATCTTGGGATGCCTTGAAACACATAATTGCCAACGAGGCACCTTTCAAAATGTTGTAATGCCGGATGAAGAAATTTAGAAAACAGGAGTAGGCCATTCGGCCCTTCAAGCCTGCTCTGCCATTCAATCTGATCGTAGTTGATCATTCAACTCAGTTCCCTGTTCCCACTTTCTCTCCATATCCTTTGATCCCTTTAGCCGTAAGAACAATATCCAACTCTTTCTTGACAGTATTCAACATTTTGACCTCAACTGCCTTCTATAGCAGAGAATTCCACAGGCCCACTGCTCTTTGGGTGACGACATTTCTCTCTATCTCAGTCTTAAATGGCCTACCCTGTGTCCTTAGACTGTGACCCCTGGTTTTGGATTCCCTGGTCATTCAGGAGCATCCTTCCTGTGTTGTCCTGTCTCATCCTGTTAGAATTGTCTATGTTTCTTGAGGTTCCCCCTCGTTCTTCTAAACTCCAGTGAATATATCTGTCACCCAATTTGTACCCAGCAACCTCTCGCAAAAGGCAATGTGATAATGCGAGTTTCAGGACAGGGGGACTTCCAAGGGTTAAGTTTCATTGAGAGGAATGTCTTTCATGTACAAACATCTCATTGAAGGTAGGGATTTTTTTCTCCCTGTCGATGGGTTTAAAGCAAAGGATCCTGTGGTTTTGAGAATTCTTTCCAGGCTGAGTTCTCTGGGCTTTGAACTGGTTTCTTAGATAACAGCCATCCCCCCCATCTCATTGCCGAAGACCCCAACAGATGGAACCAGCCGAGGAGATGAAAGCAGTGTGTTATGTGGGATCTGGGGATGTGCCACAGATGGTGCAGCTGGTCAGAGAATTAGACAGCAAGCAGTTACAGCATTGAGAGAGCAGTGTAATGGCCCTTAGCCCTTGCAGCCTGAATATTCACCAGCAAAAAGCCCTCAGCTTCATGGGGCACGAGACATTAATTTAACAGGGACGACGGTCTTGGATCGCCCGATTGCAAAATAGTGAGGACATTGCTGTGGAGTGAGAAAAGCAGTTAAAAGGAGTTAAACTGCCTCAGGCTTGGTTCATTTACAGCACAGTTACTGTTCCCTATCCATCTATTTACCCTCCATCAGCTCAGTAAGGCCCTGAGACCTCCCCACTCCCGGCAACAACCCTTTTTGTGTTCACATTACGAATCCTAACAGGGATAATATCATCAGCTGGCTCTTTCCGAAAGTCTGCACAAGTTCTTTAATCTTTCTTTCATTCAGTTTAAGAGAATTTTATCTCACCTTTTTACAAATGTCTCCACTGAGTTGTGACGGTTTGTTATTCCTTCCAAGAGCCACATTTCATCAGCGCACTTCAAGATCATTGTCAATGTATTTAACCAGCAGTTTCCCATATACAGGTCCACTTACTCAAACAGGGGTGTAGTTGACTGGAGGCAGTTCAGACAGAGGTTCACCAGATTGATTCCAGAGATAAGGGGTTTGTCTTATGAAGAGGGATTGAGCAGTTTAGGTCGATACTCCCTGGAGTTTAGAAGGAGAGGAAATCTAATTGAGGTATAAAAGACGCGAAAGGAGATTGACGAAGTCGACATAGAGAGGATGTTTCCTCATGTGGGACAATCTAGAATGAGAGGTCATAGCTTTGGGATAAGGGACAGCAGGTTTAAAACAGAGATGAGGAGGAAGTAATTCTCTCAAAGGGTCATGAATCTGTGGAATTCACTCCCCTGAGGGTGGTGGATGCTGGGACATTGAGCAAATTTAAGGAGAAGGCAGACATTTTTTTTAATGCATAATTGGTTGAAAGGTTACGGAAAGGGGAAAGGAAAGTGGTTTTGAGGCCAAGATGAAATCAGCCAGGATTGTATTAACGGTGGAGCAGGCCGGAGGGGCCTATTCCTGCTCCTAGTTGTTATGTTCTTATGAAGGTCTGCCGCGCATAGCCTGGGGAGATCTGATGTTTGTTAACATGGGATTTAATTCGTGGAAGGTAACACCTGAATGTGAAGGAAATGACTGATTCACTGTGATTTGGACAAGTTCAGTAAGTGGGTAAATGCACGGCAGATGCAATATGATGTGAGGGTGCCCACTTTGGTAGCAAAGTCAAGAAGGCACATTAATATCTGAATGGCGATAGATTGGGAAAGTGGGGAGGTGCAATGAGACGGTGTCCTTGTATACCAAGCGCTGAAAGTAAGGAGGCAGGGGCAGCAGGAGGGAAAGAAGGTAAAGGGTACATTAGTCTTGGCAACGAGAGGATTTGAGTACAGGAGCAGGGATGTCTTGCTGCAATTGTACAGGGCCTTGGTGAGACCACTCCTGGAGTATTGTGTGCAATTTTGGCTTCCTTTTCTGAGGAAGGATGCTCTGGCTGTAGGGGGAGTGCAGCGACGGCTTATCAAACTGAATCCTTGGATGGCAGGACTAAACAGAAACTGGATCAGTTAGGATTGTATTCACTGGAGTTTAGAAGAATGAGGGGAGGATCTCATACAAACCTATAAAATTCTAAATTCTGATGGGGGAGTCCAGAACCAAGGGTCGTAGTCTAAGAATATGGGGTTGGCCAGTTAGAACTGAGATAAGGAAGAATTTCTTCACCCAGAGAGTGGTGAGCCTGTCAAAGTCACTACCACAGAAAGTGGTTGAGGCCAAAATGTTAGATATTTTCATGGAGTTAGATATAGATCTTAGGTCTAAAGGAATCAAAGAGAAAAGTAGGAACAGGGGACTGTTATGGATGATCAGCCATGATCAAGTTGACTGGTAGTGTAGGCTCAAAGGTCTGAATGGCCTACTCCTGTTCCTAATTTCTATATTTCCATGTTTCAAATGTAGGAGAATAGGACTCACATTCCAATCTTATAATTTCCCAATCAGATTAAATGATCACATGGCCTTAATGGTTGAAGGTAAATTGATAAAGGTTGTACTGTATGGGCATGTTGTTGCTTCTGGATCATGGGGACCAACAGCAGATTTGCGTTGTGAGGTTGATGAGGAAGCTGTAGCTGATCAGTATGTGGAACAAGAGAATCCAAATATCACTTTGACACAGAGATAATAGGAACAGCAGATGCTGGAGAATCCGAGATAACAAGGTGTAGAGCTGGATGAACACAGCAGGCCAAGCAGCATCAGAGGAGCAGGAAAGCTTGACGTTTCGGGCCTAGACCCTTCATCAGAAGGGTCACTTTGACACAATCTGCTCGAAACACTTCATGACCATTGAATGCTGAAGCGAACCCACCTCATTACCGCATCTGCCTTGACACTGCAGGGAGTAGTTAAACAAATCAGTTGAGTTCTGCCCCAGTTTTCATAAGACAAAGTAAGAGTGATGATTTATCATTCGGAAAATGTCTCACTTTGGTCATAATCCTTTTCTGAAAAAGCAAACCTATCCGTTGGTCTAACAGCAAGTCAGAGTTTGCAGAGTGGCCAATTCTGTGTCGATGATTGGTTGAAGACTGTATTGAATGGATAATGCAGGAGGGTGAATATAGAGCCCCTCCCCTCCCCTCCAGCAGCCAGGAGGGCGGAGAGAATACAAACACTGATGCTAGGAAAATGAAACACCAGAGGTCGGCAGAGTGAGAGTGAACTCATTGACTTCAGGAGAGTGGGAATGTGCAAGTTAGTGGAAGAGGAGGAATACGCTGGGCTAGGTTGACTTTGAGAAATTGCTTTTCTGTTACTCTCATGACAATTCTGTTAGCACACTTGCTACCTGGAAAGAATATTCAGTCATCCAATTGTTTATGTGGAAAGGTTTTTTTAAATTTGTGCTTTAGACATGGTGAAACTGGTTGGCCCACATTTATTGCCTGTCCCTAGTTGCCCCTTGAGAATGTGGTGGCAAGCAGCCTTGCAGTCCACTTGCTGTAGGGTAGACCCACAATGCCCTTCTGGAGGGAGTTCCAAGAGTTTTACCCAGCGACAGTGAAGGAACAGCAATATATTTCCAAGTCAGGATGGTGATGGGCTTGGAGAGAAACTTGCAGGTGGTGGTGTTCCCATGTATCTGCTGCATTTGTCCTTCTAGATGTAAGTAGTCATGGGTTTGAAAGGTGCTGTCAGAGGAGCCTTGGTGAGATGCTGCAGCACATCATGTAAATAGGACACACTGCTGTCGCCGTGTGTCTATGATTGACGATGGTTTTCTTGCTCTGTCTGAGCTGCTCAGTGAGTTTTTTTTGCTGCTTCACCCTCAGAAACAGTGTTGATTGTTCTGATGTGTTCCAGATTAGAGCCGGTGTCAGTGGTGGAGAGGTTTTAAGGACCCCATCCTTTGTCAGAGAGTTTCCATCCTCAGCCATGTTTTAGAAAGTTAGGTCACAATGTCTTTGTGATAGTAGGGTGGAAATTTTGCAAAGAAAGTTTGACTGGGAGAAGGACCTGGATTTTGCCTAGCTCAGGTTCCTTTCCCAGCTTGATGAGTAGGCCGTCTTAAAGGAGTCCTCGATAATAGAGATAACAAAGTGTGGAGCTGGATGAACACAGCAGGCCAAGCAGCATCATAGGAGCAGGAAGGCTTGACGTTTCGGGCCTAGACCCTTCATCAGAAAAATGATTTTTCTGATGAAGGGTCGAGGCCCGAAATGTCAAGCTTTCCTGCTCCTATGATGCTGCTTGGCCTGCTGTGTTCATCCCGCTCCACACCTTGTTATCTCGGATGCTCCAGCATCTGCAGTACCTATTATCTCTTAAAGGAGTCCTCTGTGGAATGTCCTGAGATTGCCCAAGCTAGCGACAGCAGATTGAAGAATCTTTAACAAAGACACTGGCTAAGGCAAAGGAGGAGTGAAGGGGTGGATTCAACCTAAGCAGGGGTTGAGGAGACAAACTGTTCAGCCGCATTGTCGCTCAAACCCTGCAAGAGGCCTCTACCTAATGTGAGGAGAGTAATGAGGTGCCGCACAATGTGAACACATCCTTTGACATAGCCAATTGTCCATGACTGATAGTATCCTGTCAGAGATACTGTGACTCATTTAACCAGGAACATTGAGAATAAATCACTGCAGCCTCAGGACCTTGACCCAGTCTGTTTGTGATGTTCATCGGCAAACGTGCATTTCACTCGCTGAATCATTTCAGAAGAATGGTAGGAACCTGTAGCCTGTTGTCTGAAGTAATGCATAGCTTGAGCTTTGATGTTTCATGGCATCACAGTGAAGATTTATACTGTGTTGCTCGAGGCTTGAAAGGCTCAAGTGAAAGAAGCAGAGGATTCCAGAGTTAAGACCTTGAGTTTTCACATTCCTCCCCTCAGTCTAACTGCCCTGTTTACAGGAAATGTGTAAAAGCTTGAGTTAGCCAGAATCCCTCCCAATCTGACAATGCTTCCGTTTTCAAATCCTCATCACTGTTTCCAAATCTCTCCGTGCCTTCATCCCTTCTTTTAGTCACCTTCAAGATCTCCTTGATTTCTGGCCTCCTCTGCTTTCTGGTTTGAATCAATACAACATTGGTGGCTGTTTTTCATACATCTGGCGCCCTTCCAACACAAAATCTCCTTCGATCTGCCCACCTGTCTACCAGGCTTTGCCACCTGTCAGATGATTTGTCTAAGCTTTTTGACCCCTGTTTTAAGACCTACTAATGTGGGGCTCAGTGTCATATTCTGTTTCCCAACCCTCTTGAATTAAGTTTTTATTAAATTAAAAGGCACTATATAATTGCAAGTTGGTCAGTGGGTGTGAATGGAAAGCCTGCATTAACATAGCTTTTTCAATTCTTTCATGGGATGTGGGCATCACTGGCAAGGCCCAACACTTAGTGAACCAGATGGGTTTTTAACCAACCGTCAATGATACTTCCACAGTCACGTTTACTAAGACTGGATTTATTTATTTTATTGAATTTGTATTCCAACAATTTCTGTGATGCAGTTTGAACTCATGTCCCCAGAGCACTCATCTGACTCCCTGCATTATTAATCCAGTAACATTACCACTACACCATTCCCTCTTCCTGACCTGGTCTTATGAAGAAAGATGACATAGACGGTCATGCATTCCCTGAAATTTGGAACAATTAGAGGTGGGATCTCATTCACACATACAGAATTCTGACAGGGATTGACGGGATAGATGCAGGAAGGATGTTTCGTTTTGAGTTTTTGGAACCAAGGGACATTAAAGGCAAGCCATTTAGCGCTGAAATGAGGGGGAATTTCTTCACTCACTGGGTGGTTAATCTTTCACATTCTTTCCCCTCGAGGTTGTGAAGGCTCAGTCATTGAAGTCTGAGATTGATGGATTTCTACCATTTAAAAGCACCAAGAGATATGGGGATAATGTGGGATAGTGATGTGAGGAACACAGAAACAGCAGAAGCAAGCCATTCAGCCCATCAATTGTGCTGTGCCATTCAACGAGATCATGACTGATTTGATGATTCTCAACTCCACTTTCCTGCCTTTTACCCATAACCCTTGATTCCCTTCCTGATTAAAAACAGGTCTATCTCAGCCTTGAATACAAAGGGGGTCCCAGTTTACGAATGTTTGAGTTCTGAATGCACGTTTTTACGAATGCAATTCCATTCAATGGTGTAATTTTGAAGAGCTGTCATGTAAACGCTTCCTCTTACTGAGGAGTGGTGTTTTATTTCATCCTGCATTGTGTTCTGTCTAGCATACAATTCAACTTGTGAATGGACTCAAGAACACAACTTGCTGGGAACTGCCTGTACTTAACGACCCAGCCTCGATAGCTCTTTGTAATAAAGAATTCCACAGGTTCGTTACAGTCTGAGAGAAGAAATTCCTCCTCTTCTCTTTCTTAAATGGACAATCCCTTATTCTGATATTATGTCTTTTTGGCCTCAATTCTCCTGCAAGAGGAATCAGCCTTTCCACACCTAACCTGTCAAGCCCCCTAAAAATGTTGTATGTTTGAATCATGTTACCTCTGATTCTTGTATATTCCAATGAGTACACATTCAATATATTTGATGTTACCTCAAAAGGCAGTCCATCCATACCTGGGATCAGCTGAGTGAACCTTCTCTGAACTGGCTCAATTGCTATGAAGGCTCAAAGTGTAGACAGTGACCATTCTGACCATGATTGCACCACAACAAAAATGAACACCTTCAGTGGGCAAAGAAAAAGAGGCAGGAGATTGTGTCAACAACTTTTTGTTTTGGTCCACTTATGAGACCTGAATGTCGCTGGCTGGGCCCGGCATTCATTGCCTGTCCCTAGTTGCTCCTTGAGAAGGTGGGCGTGAGCTGCCTTCTTGAACCACTGCAGTCCATGTGCTGTAGGTTGACGCACAATGTCGTTAGGGAGGGAATTCCAGGATTTTGACCCAGCGACAGTGAAGGAACAGCAATATATTTCCAAGTCAGGATGGTGAGTGACTTGGAGGGGAACTTGCAGGGGGGTGGTGTTCCCATGTATCTGCTGCCCTTGTCCTTCTAGATGGAAGTGGCCCTGGGCTTGGAATGTGCTGTCTGAGGACCTTTGGTGAATTTCTACAGTGCATCTTGTAGATGGTACACACTCCTGAAACTACCAGTTTCTTCCATCTGCAGCAAACTTTGTATTATCCTGGGCTCCCCATCAAACATTAACCAAAACTTGTGATTAATCCCAATCATTCTGAGAGAGTCATCTGAAAACCCAGAAAGCTGCCCAAAGATCCAAAGCAGTAGCTACTGCTCAGACTGTTTTTTTAATCAAAGCTAGCCTGAGGTTTGGAAATCAAGGGGGAAATGGCAGGTTTTTGAAACCTCCACCTTGGAAATCTGCAGTTTGGTGGAAACTTTGTACCCCTGGGCGACTGTTTGGATACGAATAAGAATAATATGCAGGAATATGGAGATAAAGCAGGGATTGTCCCAAGGTAATGACACACCCTCCTGCATCTGTCCCTTTGCCCACTGAAGCTGTTCATTTTTGCTGTGGCAGTGTAGGCACAAGGGGCTAAACATTCTCCTTCTGCTCTGTAGCAGTTTTGCATTTCCTGCACTTCCTTCACTTCCTTCATTTCCTTCACTTTCTTCACTTCCTGCACGTCCTTCATGTCCTTCACTTCCTTCACTTTCTGCACGTCCTTCATTTCTTTCACTTCCTGCACTTCCTTTATTTCCTGCACTTCCTTCATTTCCTTCACTTCCTTCACGTCCTTCTCTTCCTTCACTTCCTGCACTTCCTTCATTTCCTGCACATCCTTCATTTCCTTCACTTCCTACACGTCCTTCACTTCCTGCATGTCCTTCACTTCCTTCACGTCCTTCATTTCCTTCACGTCCTTCACTTCCTGCACGTCCTTCACTTCCTTCATTTCCTTCATTTCCTGCATGTGCTTCACTTCCTGCACGTCCTTCACTTTCTTCACTTCCTGCACTTCCTTCACTTCCTTGCTGCAAGTTATTAGTGTATATTGTCAACAGTTGCAATCCCAGCACTGACCTGTGTGGAAGCCCACGGGTCACTGGTCGCCAACCTGAAAGAAGACCCCTTCTCCCCACTCGCTGTTCCCTGCCCATTAACCAATTCTCTATCAATACTGATACCACACCTCCAACACCCTGGGCTCTCATCTTAACACTTAACCTTTCCTGTGGTATCTTATTGAATGCCTTCAGGAAGTCTAAATATAACACAAATACTGGTCCCCCTCAATCCACTCTGTTTGAGATTTCCTTGAGAAATTCTCATTAATCAGACACAATTTCCCTTTCATGAAGCCATGCTGACTTTGCTTGATTAGATTATTATTTTCCAAATTATTCTGTTCTTACTTCATTCATATTTGATTTCAATACTCCTTTAACAGTTTGTTTTAGGCGAATTGCTTTTTGCCTCTTCATACCCAGGGATCTCTTTAGCCCTAAGAACTATATCTAATTCCTTCTTCTAAGAGCACATGAGTTCTTTGTGCGGTTATAAAAACCCTTGATGTTTCAAATGGTTACAGGCTGACAATGTAACTGGAATGCTGAAGGGTTCCAGTCTGATCAAGTTGAGGGCCATAACTGGCAGTTTGGAATCTCAGTGGATCCAGCAGATGATGGATTTGACGGATTGAGTTCGGGGAGTGGGGGGGGGAGGAGTAGGAGATGGCATGATGTGCGGGGTTGCAATTTACATCAAGACAGGAATAAACCTTTCCAAAGACTGAGCAAGGCTGGTGCTCCTTTGATTTAGTGAGGTTGATAAGAGTGGGATGTCTGGCTGGAGGCTGATTGATTCCAAAAGAATTGTTGAGTTTGAGGAAGTGATTTGTACTACAGTAATTACTGTGTCTGTTGGAGAGACCGTGAGATTCTGGGCTCTGTTAAGTGTTTTGGGAAAAGCAACTAGTTAATGTTTCCCAGTGCAGTTCAGGACAGTTGTGTCATCAGCCTATTATACTGTATTGTGACTCATCCTCGTTCTCAGTGGATTATGAACACCAGCTTCACGCCGTAAGCATTTAGCCCCATCAGACTCACTGCGGGAGACATTGAAGGGTTTACACATCAGGCCAACTGCAGAAAACCAGCTGCATGTTCCCACTCTTGTTCCTGAAAATTGCTCAGATCTGTTGCTGTCTACGAAACTAGCAAGGTAATGTATAACACAGAGATAAAGAACAGCTGAGGATACATCCGTCGCTGTATAACACTGGGGTACAGTACAGGTGGGGAAAGTCTGTCGCTGTATAACACTGGGATACAGTACCGGTGGGGGACAGGTCTGTCACTATATAACACTGGGGCACAGTACTGATGGGGGACAGGTCTGTCACTGTATAACACTGGGACACAGTACTGATGGGGGACAGGTCTGTCACAGTATAACACTGGGGTACAGTACTGGAGGGTCAGGTCTGTCACTGTATAACACTGGGGTACAGTACTGGTGGGTCAGGTCTGTCACTGTATAACACTGGGGCACAGTATTGGTGGGTCAGATCTGTCACTGTATAACACTGGGGTACAGTACTGATGGGGACAGGTCTGTCGCTATATAACACTGGGGCACAGTACTGATGGGGGACAGGTCTGTCACAGTATAACACTGGGATACAGTACTGATGGGGGACAGGTCTGTCACAGTATAACACTGGGGTACAGTACTGGGTGGGGAGAGGTCTGTCACTGTATAACACTGGGGTACAGTACTGGGTGGGGAGAGGTCTGTCACTGTATAACACTGGGGTACAGTACTGGTGGGGACAGGTCTGTCACTGTATAACACTGGGGTACAGTACTGGTGGGTCAGATCTGTCACTGTATAACACTGGGGAAGAGCATTGGTGGGTCAGGTCTGTCACTGTACAACACTGGGGTACAGTATTGGTGGGTCCGATCTGTCACTGTATAACACTGGGGTACAGTACTGATGGGGGACAGGTCTGTCACTGTATAGCACTGGGATACAGTACTGATGGGGGACAGGTCTGTCGCTGTATAACACTGGGGTACAGTACTGGGTGGGGACAGGTCTGTCACT
>JAHRHZ010000060.1:9444609-9473883 GCA_024137785.1 Ginglymostoma cirratum | reverse complement strand
CCAGTGCAGACAGGCCTGTCACTGTATAACACTGGGGTACAGTACTGGTGGGGACAGATCTATCATTATCTAACACTGGGATACAGTACTGATGGGGACAGGTCTGTCACTGTATATCACTGGGGTACCGTAGAGGTGGGGACAGCTCTGTCCCTGTATAACACTGGGGTACAGTACTGTTGGAGACTGATCAGTGAGTTGAAACTACATTGCGAAGAATCTCCCTGGGCCTCTGGTCTTTTCAGTCAATCATATTACAATCACACCACCGCCTTCCTGTAGAAATGCCATGCATTTGAAAGTACCTTTCAATAATGTGAGCAAACAAATGTTTGGCTCTGAACCACATGTGGTGGGATTAGGGCAGGGACCGGAAATGTGGTCAAGGAACTCGGAGAATCTCCCAGGTGATGTGTGACAATGAGTTCCCGTGACCGAGCTGCAGGACGTCACATCTGTAGGAGCAGTGAGAAATTAAATACTCCTTAAAGAAACAGCCCTGATCAATTTGTTTCTAGTTTGTCTCAACAATGTGCCTTCATGCATGACTTTAATTGCAAGGAATTGAAACCCTTGAAAGGAACTGCCCTCATATATTTATTGGTGCGTCTACAGCGCAAGCTCTGATCTTTGACCCTTTGCTGACTTCACCTTCATCCCCTCCCATGTCATAGACAATCTTTGCTGTTTCCTGTTTGGTTTTCTATTGGCCAACCACCTGCCCCTATCTATCACCTATGGCAGCTTCAAATATGTTGGGGCATAATTAGAGATTAGAATTCCTTGACCTTTCGGGGTATTCTTGGAGTTCAGAGGCCGAACAGGTCAATAATCATGATTTTCTTTTCAGCGCGTCTGTTGTCTTCCACTCACTTTTCCCACCATTGAGAACTTTGTTTGTCCAGGGTAAGATGTCGCAGACAGGCATTCCTGCTTGTGCTCGTGGCTAGGGTAACATAGTGAACACTGCATCTCTGCCCCATTCCAGACCCTTGAGACCACAATCCAAATGAAGAAACCGAGTCAGCCTGAGGGCATGTTGGAGGCACCATCTTTTGGTTGAGGCATCAGCCCTGGTCAGTCAGATATTCAAGTTCCCACGGGCAGTGTTTGGAGGAATAACAGGCGAGTTCCCCAGACTGAAGCCACTCCTGGAGCTAACCTCTTTCTCTCGGTGAAACCGATATTTCGGGATCAGCAGAGCCTGCCTCTGGAAAACCTATCAGCAGATGTACAGGATCTGTTGAAGGCACAGGCTAGTCATTGAATTAGATATTCACAGCTCAGGGAGCGGAAGGCTGAAGTTTTGCAAACTCAGAAGTAACTCTCTTACTCACCCCGCAATTCCGCCAGCACTTGCATGTTTTTAGGGGGGAAAGCTTTTGCAGATTGAACGCCTTGCAGGCAGCTGGTAGCATGGATTAACATTGCTCTCTCCTGCCTGCTTTTCCAGGCCGTGTTTGGACACCTGGAGAAGGAGAGGGGAGGGGAAGGGAAATTGTACTGTTTGTATCTGCTGGCCTGGTGCCACTGCAGGAGGGAATTGATCTGTGAGTGCCAGCAGTGTGTTGCTGAGACTTTGTGGATGATGGTGTAGCTGTGCTGCATCTAAAGTTGGCAGTTTCTGTGGAACTACTTCTGGTTCAGGTGTTGTAACTACACATTACAAAGCTAGGAACCCCAAGTTATGGTCTGTCTCCCATCACACTGAAGGCACAGTTTTGGGAAAGAGATGCAGAAGAAATTCCTGCCAGATGATATTTGATTTGTTGTCATTGTGAATTCTGGTATCTTGAATTGAATGTGTGACAATAACTTACGGACATGCTCCCTTTGCTAGCTGGAAGTCACATGGTGCAGTCTCACTCATTCTTTCGGTTTTTTATTTCATGGTGCAGTGAGTAAGGTCACGTTATCTGAACCAGAAGGTCTAGGTTCATATCCCAGACCAGCACTTTCTGCCCCATGGAATGTGTGGCCAAGTGTAAATCCTATAACGTGCACAGCAGGCACAGAGTGAGAGAGATCCTGGCCAGCCACATGGTAGAAAGGAAATCGGAGTCTTTACGAACTATAACTCCAGACTCCAACTTACTTTTCTTAATTTGTTTCAGGAGATGAGGGAATCATTGGCTAGGCCAACACCTAGTGATGTTTTAACTTTATTTCTCCTTTTTTCTACTTTATGCTAAGAAGACTGTAGTGCTGGACTTTTTAACATTTTTCTTCGTTTTTCTATTTCCATTACTAAGATTTTGTACCCAGATACTTTGTACCTAAGATGGCGCTGTGTCTGGTAAAATTGTACACTTTTCACTGTCCTCTTGTAGCCCGTACTTGAGTACATGTGACAATAAAACCTAAATGCCTCAGAAGGCAGTTAAGAGTGAATCACATTGCCCTGGGCCCAGAGTCACATGTAGGCAAGACCAAGTGAGGATGGCAGATTTCCCTCCCTAAAGGATATTAGTGAACCAGGTGGGTTTCTATGACAAGGGTCACATTAGACGCTTAATTCCTAATTCCGCCATCTGCCCCGGCAGGATTCAACCCAGGTCCCCAGAACATTCCCCACGTTTCTGGACTAATAGTGTAGCCATAAAACCACTAGGCCATTACCTTTCACTGGTAAATGTATGCATTGCCACGGCAACTTGGAGTCCCTGAGTGAACTGTATAACACAGCACATTGCAATATAATAAATCATTATCTGCAGGTATTATCCTCCTGCAGCCCCTCGATTATATTCACTCTATTGTTAGAAATTGTGTCCTCAGCCGCATCAGGTCTAACGTTGGGATTCACTCTGGAATTGTCCTCTTGTCTGGTGTTTAGAAGACTAAAAGGTACCGCATTCTAAACACAAAATTCATATCAAGTTGAACTGGGTAGATGCAGTTGAGGTGGGTCTAAGTCATCAGACACAGACTCAGGATAAGAACTAAAGCATTTCAGACTGAGATGGGGAGGAATTTCTTCACACAGTGGGTGGTGAATCTTTGGAGTTCTCTGTGTCAGTCTGTGGAGGCTCAGTCATTGAGTAGGATCAAGACTGAAATCAATAGATATGTACAGATTAAAACATCAAGGGATGGTGTAGGAAAATGATGTCGAGTTGGAAAGGCAACATTGATCTCATTGAATAAAGGAGCTTGAGGGCTGAATGGCTTGCCCCTGCTATTACATATGATATCATCAGCCCTCTCACTCTTGCTTGCTGACTTTGCTTGAGGTGTGGTGGTGTTGACAAGGCCAGCATTTACGAGCTAACCCGTTGCCATGGAGAAAGTGGTGGTGTCCCTCTGAACTGCTGCAATCAATCTGTTACTGGCACAGGTTTGATACTGAGTGACTCACATGGTCATTTCAGGGTCAACCACACTGCTGTGAGCCTGGAGCCTCATAGACATTTACACCACAAAAGGAGAACATTCAGCCCATCACATCTATGCCAATCAACATAGATCTGAGTGCACTAATCCTAATTTCCAGCCTTGGCCCCTAGCCATCACAATGCAAGTGAATATCTAAACACTGCTCAAATCATACGAGAGTTTGCGACTGAACCCAGCTTCCAAGGCAGTGAGATCCAGATTCCAACCACCCTTTGAGAAATCCTTCTCAGCTCTCCTCTTACCTCCTACCTACCATCTCAAATCTATCCCCCTGGTTATTGACACTTCTACCGATGTTAAGCACCCCTCCACATTATCAATGCTGTTCATAATTTGATCCATTTCCGTCAGGTCCCCTCACAACATTCACTGCTCCACCGCAGCCTATCTAATCTCCCTGCCCTATCTCAGAACCTGCAGCCCAAACTACACCCTGGGACATCGGTAAGGGTGTCAGACTTCCCTTACGGATCTGAAATTCCAGCAGCTGCTGTGGTGGGATAGCGAATCATGTTTCATGCCCTGGTCTTGACCGTAAAAACAGAAAACACTGGAAGTACTTAGCAGGCTGGCAACAGCAGCTCAGAGAGAGAAAAAACAAAAGTTAACACTCCACACCTGTTACCTTTTAAGATTCTTTCAGAGACAATACTACCAGGTTATGATCAGTCTTATACTGTAACTCAGTAACTGTTTGGATACTACGTTAAACCTTTTGGCTGATCTTTATTCATTAACAGGATGAGGGCATCACTGACCAGGCAGCATTTATTGTCCATCCCTAATTACCCAGAGGCCAGTTAAGAGTCAACCATGTTGCTGTGGGTCTGGAGTCACATGTAGGCCAGACCAGGTAAGGATGGCAGTTTCCTTCCCTGAAGGAGAGTAGTGAACCAGATGGGTTTTTCCCCAACAATCGATAATGGATTCATGGTCATCATTAAACTGTTAATTCCAGATATTTTATTGAATTTAAATTCCACCATCTGCCATGGCAGGATTTGAACCTGTGTCCCCAGAACACTATCTGGGTCTCAGGATTAACAATCGGCAACAGCACCATTAGGCCATCGCCTCCCCAAACCCTCTATGTTTTGCAAAGTTTTCGCAGTGACTGAGTAGTGTACGTGGACAGGGCACATGCGGTCATCTCAGGCAGGGTCATCTCCCGATCTCTGCTTTTTAGGAGAAGAACGAGCTTTGATATTGTTCGGTAACATGGCCATCTCAGGGACAAGCAAACAGGACTTGGAAATCCCAACATCGGCAACATTCAGTGTTCAATGGTCTCAGAATCACAGAATTGTTACGGTGCACTACGATACTTGGCCCATCATAACTGTGTTACTTAGTGCCAATCTCCTGCCTTTACCCCATCTCACTGCACACAATCTCTATCCAAATAATCATCCCCGCCCCTCTTGAATGCCTCAATTGAACAAGCCTCCACCATATTTTCAGACAGCGCATCCCAGACCCGAGCTAATCGCTGCGTGAGAGTGTTTTTCCTCACATCCCCCTTGCTTTGTTTGTACATCACTTTAAATCTATACCCTCTTGCTATTTTCTCCTTGACAAGCAGATGCAGCTTCTCTCTGTCTGCTACATCCAGCCTCCTCATGATTTTGAAAACCTCAATCAAATCTCTTTGTCAAGCAAATTTCACAACCCTTTCCACCCACCACTCACCACTCACAGTGTGTTGACTGGACTGTATTATTAAACTATCTGGATTGTTAGCACAAACTTCACATTCATTTTAAAGGTTTGACCTCAATGTTACATCTGACCTTCCCCAACCCCCAACCCCTAGGGATATCTCCTTCCCAAGACTGTTGAAACTTAATTCAATCCCAGCCCCAGCTACAATTATCAGGAGGGCAATGATATCGATCCTGAGGCTCTGACCTCCTGAACTAAAAGACCATTCCCAATCCTATTCCCATTCCCAGGGCAGCAGCGATACTGTCGGAGGTGGATTCCTCTCTCACTGGAATGCGTGCAGCTTCCAAGAGGGTTTTGTTACCAGGAATGTGTGGAATTGAAAGGAACTGCTTTGTTTCTCTCCAGACCATTTTCATCCTTTACCGGCTGTGAGGAGGGCTTTACCGAGGGACCAGTTGACCTCGCTCGCTTTGATGTCCTGATCTGTTCGACTCTGAGGTTCAGCATGGTATCTGGCCTGGGCCAGGGTACCTCATCCAAAGCAGAACCTTTCCTTGTATAACACAACTGCACGTTTTCTCATGGGCATTTGGTAGATTTGATCAACCCAAATAGATACCTGCCTGCACAAGGGCATGTAGGGACAAGCAATAAATTCTAGCCAGCCAGCAACTCTCACATCCCACAAGTACAGCATGGAAACAGACCCTTCCGTCCAACTCATCCGTGCCAACCAGGTACCCTAAACTGAACGAGTCCTATTTGCCAGTATTTGACCCGAATCCCTCTAAACCTTTCCTATTCATATACCCATCCAGATGCCTTTTCAATATTCTAATTGTACCAACCTCCATCTCATCCTCTGGCAGTTCATTCCATACATGCACCACCCTTTGCATAAAAATATTTCCCCTAATATCCCTTTTGAACCTTAAACTTTAAACCTCTGCCCTCTAATTTTGGACTCTGTTACCGTGGAAAAAGGACCTTGTCTATTTAACCTATCCATGCCCCTCATGATTTTATAAACCTCTATAAGGTCACTGCTCAGCCTCTGATGCTCCAGGGAAAATAGCCCCAGTCTATTCAGCCTCTCCCTGTATCTCAAACCCACCAACCCTGGCAACATCTTTGTAAATCTTTTCTGAACCCTTTCAAGTTTTGCAACATCTTTGGCAGGGAGACCCAAAGTGAAGGGAGAATTAAATTATAAAAAATCTTGAACCATACAACATCCTGAGGGTGCTGGGCAGAGTAGATAGGACTTGTTCACATTGGCAGACAGGTTGAAATGGAGAAAAGCTATTTCACTCAGTAAGGGGTTAGTCCATGAAATGAACTGCCCCTGAGAGTGTGGTGAAGGCAGGTTCTATCAAGGCATTCAAGAGGGCACTGGATTATGAGCTGAGAAAGGAAACCTTGCAGAATTTTACCGAAAAGGCCAAGGGGTGACACTTGAATGAAATGCTGCTTTGGAGAGCCAGAACAGACATGGTGGGTTCAAAGGCCTTTTCTGTGATCGAGCTCTTCTGTGATTCTTGACGTGAAATTAGTGGATATGGGGAGGAAGGTGAATGGAGGGATTTAGGGAGATGGGAGGAGATTGTTAGGTGGAATTTAAGGATGTTGGAAGAATGCGTGTAGGGTGAGATTGAGTGAAATGGAGATAAGGTGAGTAGGGTGAGGTTGAGAGATATGGGGAGAAGTCCAATCGAATGCCAAGTGTAGACAAAAAGAGGAAAAAGGAAGGAAGATTTGCACTTATGTCATGAAATTGTATCTCATTGAAACATATAGGATTCTTAAGGGGCTTGAGAGGGTAAATACTGAGAGGATATTCCCCTACATTGGAGAGTCTAGGACCAGAGGGCATTGTCTCAGAATAAAGAACATAGAACATAGAACAGGACAGCACAGTACAGGCCCTTCAGCCTACAATGTTGTGCCGACCTATTATCCGACGAAGATCAATCTACCCTGCATACCCTACATTTCACTATCCTCCATGTGCCTGTCCAAGAGTCGCTTAAATGTCTCTAAAGTATCTGACTCCACTACCACTGCTGGCAGCGCATTCCGCACACCCACCACTCTCTGTGTGAAGAACCTACGTCTGACACCTCCCCTAAACCTTCCTCCAATCACTTTAAAATTATATTCCTTCGTAATAGTTATTTCCGCCCTGAGAAAAAGTCTCTGACTATCCACTCTATCTATGCCTTTCATCATCTTGTACATCTCTATCAACTCACCTCTCATCCTTCTTCTCTCCAATGAAAAAAGCCCTAGCTCCCTCAGCCTTTCCTCATAAGACCTGCCCTCCAGTCCAGACAGCATCCTGGTAAATCTCCTGTGCACCCTCTCTAAAGTTTCCACATCTTTCCTCTAACGAGGTGACCAGAACTGAACACGATATTCCAAATGTCATCTAACCAGGGTTTTATAGAGCTGCAGCATGACCTCACAGCTTTTAAACTCAATTCCCGTGCCAATGAAATCCAACACACCATATGCCTTCTTTACAACCCTATCAACTTGGGTAGCAACATTGAGGGATCTATGGAAGTGGATCCCAAGATCTCTCTGTTCCTCCACACTGCCAAGAATCCTGCCATTAACCCTGTATTCTGCATTCAAATTCGACCTTCCAAAAGTTAGGGAGTTAGGGAGGAGATAGGTCAGTCCAGGGAGGACGGACAGGGCAAGTGGGCGGGATGAGCTTAGTAGGTAGGAACCCAGCCCAGCCCAGCTTGTCCCCGCCTCCCTAACCTGTCCTTCCTCCCACCTCAAGTCCCACCCTGGGTTCCTACCTACTAAGCTCATCCCGCCCACTTGCCCTGTCCGTCCTCCCTGGACTGACCTATCTCCTCCCTAACCCCCCCCCCCCCCCCACACTCACTTTTATTGGCTCCATCCCCGCCTCTTTGACCTGTCTGTCTCCTCTCCACCTATTTTCTCCTCTATCCATCTTCTATCCGCCTCCCCCTCTCTCCCTATTTATTTCAGAGCCCCCTTCCCCTCCCCCATTTCTGGAGAAGGGTCTAGGCCCGAAACGTCAGCTTTCCTGCTCCTCTGATGCTGCTTGGCCTGCTGTGTTCATTCAGCTCTACACCTTGTTACCTCAGATTCTCCAGCATCTGCAGTTCCTACTATCTCTGAAACATTGAGAGGCTTCTTGTGAAAAAGAGCATCGAGCTGATTGCTTTGGACTGTAAGCAGTGAGGACTAATTTTAACTGTTGAGGTTGTCACTCTGTAATACCTCAAGCATCAAGGATTGCCATAGAGTTTACTTTCACTGGAGGTGGATGATAGCTATCCCCCGAGATCCCAGCTCAGACCCCAGAGAGCAAACGTCGCCATCAATTACTAAAAGTGAATCGCCTCCTAAATGAAGCAAGCCTGTGATTGCTCAGGTGGAGCCATGTGTTCGGAAGGATGTTCCCAATGACCAGGGATTCCAGAACCGGGGATCATAGTTTATGCATACACGAAAGAACATTTAAGAATCACAGAATCTTATTGTAAAGTAGGAGGCCATTAAACCCATCGTGTCTGTACTGGCTCTGGTTAGAGCTGCCCGGCTTGTCGCATTCCCAACTGTCTATAGAAAGAAGTTTCTTCTCATCTCACTCCTAGCTGTCTTGCTGGTTATCTTGAAGTTGTGACCCCCTGGTTACCAACATACTAACTAGTGGAAACTGAATATCCTTCTTTACCTTGTCAAAATTGTTTGTGTTAAGGTCACCACTTAATCTTCACTGCTCCAAGTAAAATAAGCCCAATTTGTCTAATCTTTCCTAGCATCCCTCAATCCTGATATCATTCTAGTAAATCTCCTTTGCAGTCTTTCCTGGGATTTAACACTCTTCCTTAGACAAGGTGCCCAGAACTGAACACAATATTCTAAATGTTGTCTGACAATGATTTGTAGAGATGTGGCATCACTTCCTTGCTTTTATATTCTATGCCTCTATTTATAAACCCAAGGATCCTATAAACCTTCTTGACAACTGTTTCAACTTACCTGGCCACCTTCACAGAATTATGCACATGAAACCTGAATTCCTTCTGCTCCTGTAGTGCCCCCCGTGCTCCTGGACTCCCCTCAAAGCTGTCAAAGATTGTGCTGAGGAGAATTGCCTTCACCTAGAGAGTGGGGACCCTGTGGAATTCTCTGTCACAGGAAGCAGTTGAGGCCAAAACTTTGAATGTTTTCAGGAAGGAGTTAGATATACGCCTTCGCTCTAAAAGGGTCAAACGGTGTTGGGAGAAAGCAGGAACACGGGATTGAGTTGGATGATCAGCCGTGGTCATAGTGAATGGGGGAGCAGGCTCAAAGGGCTGAATAGCCTACTCCTGTTCCTATTTCCGTGATTTATTTCCTTTTCCTCACTCTCACACCTGGTCTTCTATAGATAAGGAATACCACCTTATCACCCGACCCCTCTGACCCAGAAAAATAGTGGAATTTTCATTCTAACCTGTTCTGGGAGGCTTGAGGCAATGCCAATTGGTAACAAATGACGTTGATAGCTTTATCCATGGACCAGACAGTCTATGTCACACGGGTACACCCAAACACAAGTGTATCCTCTCTTCAGTGTTCTGAAGAAGAACCTGACTGGACTCGAAAGGTTCTGTCTCCTCAGTTGCTGCCAGACTTGCTGAGTTTCTGCAGCATTCTCTGTGTTTGTTTCAGATTTCCAACATGTGCAATATTTTGCTTTTCCCTGAGGCCTCGTACCTTTTTCGAAGCAAAGAGTGCAATAGGCAGAGGAGGCCATTCAGCCAATTGGATGCATGGCAATCTCTGCAGTAGATCAATCCGTTTAATCTATCCACAATAAACCTATAAGGTTACTTTGCCCAGGTGCTCACCCATGTCCTTCTTTGTCACAATTTTCTACATCCCTGGGCAATCATCCTCGGCCAATTACTTTAAAATACTTCACACCCAAACCCTGTGTCCAAGGATCCAGTAGGGCTATGATCATGTTACATGTGAGTAATCCTGGGAAAGAGGTTTGAGGAGTTTGGAACCTGCCATGGTATGTTTAGGGGTTTAAGTTTTGTTTATTGTGAAGCTGCCAATCTGTTTTAAAATCTGACTTGCGCACTCAGAGAGTCATACAGTATAGAAAAACAAAACTCTTTTGGCCCAACTCATCCATGCCAACCATATCCCAGAGGAAAGGAAAGCAGCTGTCCTTAAGCATTTGGGGCTGATTTGTGACTCCAGTCCTGGGCTGAAATTGTTGCCCAGAGTACCCCCCTTTCTTTTTCAAAGAATACTCTTACACCTGGGGCTTTGACTTGTTTTAATAGTCTACCAGGGTTTTAGTTAAATGTCTGTTCACCAGGAACTCATCCAATATGTAAAAAGAAAATAAAAGCTGCTCATAAAATGGAGAATGAAATGAGGTGAAGTTGTGGTGGGAGCTCCAGTCAGCAGTTTATTTTGGTTCACTAGCTTTTTTCCTATTGTGCTGCAGGAACACATGCCAACATCAAGCACAATCCTGTGGGGAGGGGGGCGGGGTGTTAGTTAGAGGGTGAGAGACTGCTTTCATACCACCAAAAACAACCTGCATTAATATAGCACCTTACAAGCAACTCTTTTACCAGTGCTGCATGAGATGTAAAAGTAAATGTGACATCAAGCCATGTAAATGCATGTGGGACAGATGACAAATCAGGAGACTTTAAGAATAATGTTACAGGAGGGTTGAGGTAGGAAGGCTGTTCAAGGCCATGAGCCGAGTGCAGGAAAGTACAACTGGTAAAGGGAGGAATGTGTTTTTGGTGGTACAGAATCGATGGGCTGAAGGGTCCTGTATGAACCTCTGATCAGAGATCACAGGTGGCTGGAGAAGCCAAAAAATGTCCAGGTTATTGAAAAATCTTCAATTGCATCCAAGAAACCCAATCAGAAACATAAGTATATCACATACGAAACAAATAATGAACTCTTACCACAAGTGTCTGGCCCAACAAAGGAATGACACAAGTGCAGGGGATTTTAGGAAGTAGGGTGGCACGGTGGCTCAGTGGTTAGCACTGCTGCCTCATGGTTTCAGGGACCTGAGTTTGATTCCACGCTCGGGTGACTGTGTGGAGTTTGCACGTTCTCCCTGTGTCTGCGTGAATTTCTGCCGGCTGCTCTAGTTTCCTCCCACAGTCCAAAGATGTGCAGGTTAGGTGGGTTGGCCATGGGAAATTGCCCAAAGTGCTCAGGGATGTGTGGGTTACAGGGGTAGGGGAATGGGTACAGGAGGGAAACCCTTTGGAGGGTCTGTGTGGATTTGCTGCGCCGAAGGGCCTGTTTCCACAATGTAGGGACTCTATTCTAGAATTGAACATGGCTATTGGGGAATTGGGAGAGAATGCCTGTTAATGGGGAACTGGGGAAGTCTTTTTCTGCCACCTTTATCCCAATTTTCAGCCACAGTGATTAGGGTCTGGAATGTACTGTCTGAGAGTGTGGGGGAGGCAGGTTCACTCAAGTGGTTAGGGTCTGGAATGTACTGTCTGAGAGTGTTGGGAAGGCAGGTTAGATTGAAACATCCAGCAATAATGGTTCTTTGAAAAGGAAGAATATGGAATTTGGCTAAAGGGCAGGAAAATGGCACAAAATAATGTTACTGAATGGGAAAGAACAGGCTCAAATGGCTTTGTCCTGCTCCTGTTATACTGCATGATGATCCTGTGTTGAAGCACTGTGCAATATCTTTTCCTGCTGTGTCGCGCAGACCATCCTCCATTCTCCACTGTAAGTCAGCAATCTGAAGACTACATTTAATATGATCTGGAAAACAAGACAAAAATCCCTGGAGAGGTTTTCCAGGTAAATAATGTCTCTCTCTTCCTCAGGCAGTATATTTTGCCTCAGGCAGCTTTCTGCTGTGGCTGAAACCACATCCCCTGGTGCCTCTAATTCTTCAGAAAAGAGACAATAAAGCTGCTCCGACCCTGACCCCCCCTGACTCATGCGACAGATGAGGCAGTGTCTTCCTGGCCATTCGTACTGGAACACTTATTCTGTACACATTCTTGTACACGCACACTCCTATACATATGCTCACATGCAGACACGCCATTCCTAAATGAACAGACATGATCACAGAAATCTGTACACCTAAACAAACACAGAGAAGCATTCAGATACAAGCATGCACTTACACAAACACTCACAGATGTGTGTATAAATGTGTAAATGTGCTGAGAAATCAGTGTGGACAAGGTGGAATAAACACTGTACTGCATCCGTATTCCTGCTGAGCTGAGGGCAGTGATGACAGGAATTCTGACAGTTCCTCCCTGACCATCTTTTTTTATTCATTCACGGGACATGGCCATCTCTGGCTTTATTGCCCATCCCTAGTTGGCCCTTGAGAAGGTGGTGGTGAGCTGCTTTCTTGAACCGCTGTAGTCCATGTACTGTAAATTGACTCACAATGCCCTTTGGGAGGGAATTCCAGGATTTTTACCCAGCAACAAAGAAGGAACGGCAATATATTTCCAAGTCTGGATGGTAAGTGGCTGGAGGGGAAGTTTCAGGGGGGTGGTGTTCCCATGTATCTGCTGCCCTTGTCCTTCTAGATGGAAGTGGTCATGGGTTTGGAAGGTGCTGTCAGAGGATCTTTGGTGAGTTACTACAGTGCATCTTGTAGATAGTACACACTGCTGCTACTGAGCGTCGGTGGTGGAGGGAGTGGATGCTGGTGGATGTGGTGCCAATCAAGCGGCTGCTTTGTCCTGGATGGTGTCAAGCTTCTTGAGTGATGTTGGAGCTGCACCCATCCAGGCAAGTGGGGAGTATTCCATCACACTCCTTGTGCCGTGTAGATGGTGGGCAGGCTGTGAGCTGTCAGGAGGTGAGTTATTTGCTACAGTATTCCTAGCCTCTAACTTGATCTTGTAGCCACTGTGTTTTTATGTCTAGTCTAGTTAACTTTCTGGTCAATGGTAACCCCCAGAATGTTGATAGTGAGTGATTCAGTGATGGTAACACCATTGAATGTCAGGGGGCAGTGGTTAGATTGTCTCTTATTGGTGATGGTCATAGCCTGGCATTTGTGTGGCGTGAATGTCACTTGCCACTTGTCAGCCTGAGCCTGGATATTTTTCCTGCTCCTATGATGCTGCTTGACCTGCTGTGTTCATCCAGCCCCATGCTTGTTATCTCAGATTCTCCAGCATCTGCAGTACCTTTTATCTCTCTCAAGCCTGGATATTGTCCAGATCTTATTGCATTTGAACACGGACTGCTTCTGTATCTGAGGAGTCACGAATGGTGCTGAACATTGTGCAATCATTCACGAACATCCCCATTTCTGACCTTATGATGGAGCAGAGGTCATTAATGAAACAGCTGAAGATGGCTGGGCCGAGGACACTACCCTGAGAATCTCCTGCAGAGATGTCCTGGAGCTGAGGTGACTGACCTCCAACAACCACAGCCATCTTCTTATGTGTCAGGTATGACTCCAATCAGTGAAGAGTTTGTCCCCAATACCCATTAACCCCTGTTTTGCTACAGCTCCATGATGCCACACTCAGCCGAATACAGTTTTGATGTCAAGGGCTGTCACTCTCACCTCACCTCTGGGATTCAGCTCTTTTGTCCATGTGTGAACCAAGGCTGTCATGAGGTCAGGAGCTGAGTGGCCCTGGCAGAACCCAAACTGGGCATCACTAAGCAGGTTATTGCTAAGCAGGTGCTGCTTGATATTACTGTGGATGTCATCTCGCAAGCTCTCTCAGCTGGACTATCTCAGACATTCACCCTGGAATCCCAACAGAGGGCAGGAGGCTGGGAATAAAATCACTTTGGACACCTTTCACTGTGTGGAGCTCTGCTTTAGTGCTTCTGTGACTTTCCAGGCTGCAGCTGATGGAGTATTTCCCTGAGATGTTCCCCCTTTGTCACTATTCCATTTTTTGAGCTGTACAAATCATATATTATTTCGAAATAATGAAGATTAACTAGACAGCAAATCAGGAGAAACTGTTTCCGCTGGGAGGCTGGGTAGTTAACCACAGGGACACTGATTTCAGGTGATGACAAACATGGTGATGTGAGTGGGATCTCTTTCACACTGTACCTTGTTGCAATGTTTCAAAAAGGATGGCAGGCGCATGTTCAAACAGGAATTATAGAAATACTTGAAAAGGAGACATTTGGGCAGGCCAGCAGGGGAGTGTGATTAATTGTCTTGATCATGCCTCAAGAGGGTTGGAATATAAAAGCAGCGATGTACTTCTGAGACTTTATAAAGCTCCAGTTAGGCCCCATTTAGAATACTGTGTCCAATTTTGGGCCCCACACCTCAGGAAGGACGTACTGGCACTGGAGTGTGTCCAGCGGAGATTCACACGGATGATCCCTGGAATGGTAGGCCTAACATACGATGAACGGCTGAGGATCCTGGGATTGTATTCATTAGAGTTTAGAAGGTTGAGGGGAGATCTAATAGAAACTTACAAGATAATGCATGGCTTAGAAAGGGTGGACGCTGGGAAGTTGTTTCCGTTAGGTGGGGATACTAGGACCTGTGGGCACAGCCTTAGAATTAGAGGGGGTCAATTTAGAACGGAAATGAGGAGACATTTCTTCAGCCAGAGAGTGGTGGGCCTGTGGAATTCATTGCCATGGAGCGCAGTGGAGGCCGGGATGTTGAATGTCTTCAAGGCAGAGATTGATAAATTCTTGATCTCGCAAGGAATCAAGGGCTACGAGGAGAGCGCGGGTAAGTGGAGTTGAAATGCCCATCAGCCATGATTAACTGGCGGAGTGGACTCGATGGGCCGAATGGCCTTACTTCCACTCCTATGTCTTATGGTCTTATGCAAAGAGCCAACACGTGTCCGATGAGCAAATGGCCTCCTTCTGGGTTTGTTTAAAGCTATTGTTTGAAAGGTCAAGCTGAGAAGTGTTTTGCAGCAGGTCATAGGCATTATTGAAAGCACATTCCCCTCATTCCAAGCACATAGTGTGGCAAGAGTTTACAAAGTAAGTTTCTTGAAGAGAATGTATTCCAGATAGCCATAATTTGGAGCTGGAACTCAGAATAATAATATTCTCTGTTCCACTGTTCCTTGCACCCCTTTCACTTGTGCCTCTAATGTAGGTAATGCTGGGGACAATTCTAGTCTTTATGTTAAACCTCAGCTGTGTTTCAAGGATCTTACAGCAGACATACTCCGTTGTTCATTCTCCTTCTGTGCAGATCCCTGAGGTCTGTCCACGGGAGGGTCCTCCAAATCCAGACTGATGGGATCAACCCTGGGAGTAGGCATGGAGTTTCAGGGGGCTGGACAGTGAGAGGCTGTACGATCGAGAACACCAGGAGACGCACAGATATATAAGTTCCCATGGATATTATTTTATATAGGCAGTTGGGGAGCTCCATGTCCAGGGATCTGTGGATGCTCAGTCATTGGGTATATTTGTGATCAGTAGATTCTTTTTGACAATGAGGAGATCTGGTGATAAGAATATAAGAACTGAGAGCCTGCGCAGGCCAATTGGCCCATCGAGCCTGCAGTGGGATCCGATCTGATCTGCTTTTGGTCTTCACTACACATCCCTGACCAGCCCCCACCCACCACCATCACCCCCATCACCCTTGGTTCCTATGTCTATCAAAACCTGCCTAGCACAGTCTCGTGTATGTTCAATGTGGGACGGTATAGCTCAGGTAGATCGCTCGGCATGACTGAACCCGCAGAATCATGGAGAGGTGCAGGTAGAGGCCATTTGGCTCATTGTGCCTGCACTGGCTCTTCAAACAAGCATCATTACTGGCTGAAAATCTTCTGCTTTTCCCCCAAACCCTTGCACAATATTTCTATCCAAATGATGCCCTCTTGAATGCCTCAATGAAACCTGCCTGTACCACATTTCCAGGCACTGCTTTCCAGAGCCTCACTACTCGCTGAGTGAAAAAGTGTTTTTCATGTCAGCCCTGAATTGAAAGGTGGAGCAGACTCAAGGAGCTGAATGGCTAACTGCTGCTTCGAATTGGTATTTTTTTTTAGTGGAAGCTACGAGGTGCAGGAAATGTGTACTGGAGGCTCCTTGTGTTGGACTTTGACGGTTCCCTGACAGGCTTGCTAACTTGGCAGACCACTTGTTAATATGCAGCTTAGGCAGTCAATTCCAATTTGCTGTCCTTATGTTAAAGTGACACAGCTCCAAGACCATCATCATAGTGAAGGTTCACTCTGGGAAACTGGGTGCATTCGTGTTAAGTACAGGGTCGGGGGTGGTGACAGGGCTGGGTAAGGAAGACCACAAACATAGTTTAGGCTCCACAATATCACTCTCACTTCTTACTAACAGGCTATGGATGCAAACACATCTGGGAGCTCACTGTAGAGACAATGAGACATAGAAGCAGAAGTAGACATTTAGCCCATCAAATCTGCTCCACCATTCAGAGAGATCACGACAGATCTGATAATCCTCAACTCCACTTTCCTGTTCTTTTCCCCATAACATTTGATTTGCTTCTTGCTTAAGACTTTACCTCAGCCTTGAGTATACTTAATGGCCTACCCTCTGTGGTAACAACTTCCACAGATTCACTTCCCTCTGAGAGAAGAAATTTCTCCTCTTCTCTGTCCTAAATATGCGACCCCTCATTCTGAGATTATGCCCTGTAGTCCTAGACTCTCCCACAAGGGAATCTTGTGATCGCCCCTTGTCAACTCCTTTAAGAATCTGGAGCAGTTGATCCCAACAAAATGCTGCCCAGTTTCCAGATGAGATGTTAACCTGAGCCCCTCACCTTCCTGTGTGTGGGTATATAAGTTCCCATAGGATAACACAATGTGGAGCTGGATGAACACAGCAGGCCAGGCAGCATCAGAGGAGCAGGAAAGCTGACGTTTCAGGTTGGGACCCTTCTTCAGAAAACTTTCCTGCTCCTCTGATGCTGCTTGGCCTGCTGTGTTCCTCCAGCTCCACGCCGTGTTATCTCAGAATCCAGCATCGGCAGCTCTTACTATCTCTGAGTAAGTTGCCATGGGCACCGTTTTATAAAGGCAGTTGGGAAGCTCAGTGAAGTCTGTGGAATTATGAATCTGTGGAATAGCCTGCCCAGCGAAGAGGCTAACTTGTTGAATGTTTTAAGGCAAAGATAGGTTTTTGAACAATGTAGGAATTAAGGGTTATGGTGAGTAGGCAGGTAAGTGGAGCTGATCAAAAAGATCAGCCATGATCTTATAGAATAGCGGGAGCAGGCTGGAGGGATCGACTCCTGCACCTGGTTCTTATGCTCTGGCTCAATATTTAACCCTCAAGCAACATAGAGACAAAATTCTTGAGATAAGAGATACCACTTTAAGAACTAATTGTTGTTTTAATGTCTTTAACAAGCTCGAATAAATTCTGTTCTGCTGCTGGTTCCAGTGCTGTTTTACTCAGATGTTTAGAGTTTGGCCATTATTCCTGTTGTTGGGAGAGGGTTGATTGGAGAGAGCAGGATTTGGGGAAATGCCATTCAGAGAGAATAGAGGAATTGTTCAACTGCTCTATGAGACGATGGAACTTTGGAATATTTTGTTGCAAAAAGGAAATTGCAGTGAAATAAGACTTTTGGCTTCATGTTTCACAGAGCTATGTTCACTCAGCAATGGCAAATTGAGGGAGAACTGGGAGCTTTATTACAAACCTGAGCATGATAATTGCGGGAGAGAGAGGGAGAGGGAATATAAACAAAGACACAATTGTACCAGCACTTAAAAATCATAATTACTGGCAAAATATAAAGATTTTACTGTGTGTGTGTGTGTGTGTGTGTGTAGATGTGTATGGGCCCAAGCAAGGGTCTATCTGTGTGCACACATGTGATTTTCAACATATCTGTGTGAACCTGTGTTTGGGCATTGAATATTTGTTTGCCTATGTGACAGTGAGCATGCATGTGACAGCACATGTGTGTGTGTGTGTGAGAGAGAGAGAGAGAGAGCTTGTTTGTAAATATATTTCTGTTTGTCTGTGGTTGTCTATGATCATTGTCTGCATCCAATTTAATGATCCTGTCATCAATCTCTATAATATATGGACATGGTAACAGTTTACAAAGTTAAAAGTCTTTAAATTTGCTTCTGGAGAGTGTGGTGTCACCATTAGGTCATTGCCCTAGAGAAGGTGATGATAAGTTGGTGCCTTGAACCTCTGCAGTCCTTGGGTGTGTAGGAACATCCAGACTACTGTTAGAGAGGTAGATCCAGGATTTTGACCCAGAGATGGTCACCCTAAGACCATAGGGTGTAGGAGCTGAAGGAGGCCTTTCAGCCCATCCAGTTTACTCTGCCATGCAATGGCTGATCTGATAACCCTCATCTCCACTCTCCTGCCATTTCCCCATGACCTTTGATTCCCTTCCTGATTAAAATCTGTCTATCTCAGCTTGAATACACTCAATGATCCAGCCATCAGCAGCCTTCTGTCAGAGAGAATTTCCCAGATTCATTACCTTTTGAGAGAAGAAATTCTTCCTAATCTCTGTATTAAATGTGTGTTTATTTGTTCTGAGATTATACCCTCTGGTCCTAGATTCTCCTACAAGTGGAAAAAACCTCTCCACATCTAATCTGGGAAGAATCTTGTAATCTCAATTAGGTTTTAAATTCCAATGAGTACAGGCTTAATCTATCCAACCTCTCCTCATAAACCAGTTCCCTCCATACCTGGTATCTGCCATGTGAACCTTCTCTGGACTACCTCCATTGCCAGTCTGTCACTCCTGAGATAACTGGTTTGGAAAGTCTGTTATTCTGAACTTTATATTTCTTTATTTTTCTGGTTGTTTCCCATGATTTTTTACGTTAGAATTTGTACCTTGTGTCCAAGATGGCACCAAAAGTGTTGACTTGTAAACTTTTCACAGTACTCATGTGAGTGTGTGTGACAACAGAACTAATTTTAATTCTAGATAAAGAGCTCAAAATTGTTCATAGTATTCTAGCAGTGTTCTCTAACGAGAGCTTTATATCGGTTTTAACAAAACCTCCCTACTTTTATACTCTAGTCCCTTTGAAATAAAGGCCAACATTGAGTATATTTAAGACAGAGATAGATAGGTTCTTGATTGTCAAGGGGATCAAGGGTTATGGGGAGGAAGTAGGAGAATGGTGTTAAGAAACTTATTAGCCATGATTAAATGGTGAAATTGGATCGATGGGCTAAATGGCCGAATTTCTGCTCCTATGTCTTATGGTCTCATGGTCTAACATAGACAAGGACTCCCAAATCCCACTGTTCCATAGCTTTCTGCAGTCTTTCTCCATTTAAATAATATTCGGCTCCTCTTCTTCCTTCCAAAGTGCATAATCTCACATTTTCCCAAAAATTGTCTGGGACCAGAGGACATAATCTCAGGATAAGGGGTTGCAAATTTAAAACAGGGCTGAGGGGGGAGTTTCCACTCTGACAATTGTGAATCTATGGAATTTTTTACCACTGAGGACTGTCGAGGCTGGGTCATTGAGTATATTCAAGGCTGAGATCGACAGATTTTTAATCAGGAAGGGAATCAAGAGTTACAGGGAAAAGGCAGGAAAGTGGAGTTGAAGATTATCAGATCAGCCACGATTCCATTGAAAGATGAAATGGACTCGATGGGCTGAATGGCCTACTTCTGCTCCTTTGCCTTGTGATGAGCTAACGGGTATTTATTTGATGCAGTGCGTTGTTGTGATCTGGGATGCGCTGCCCAGAGTAGTGATGGAAACAGATTCAATAGAAACTTTCAAAAGAGAATTGGAGGAGGTATTGAAAGGGAAAGGCTAACAGGACTGTGGGGAAAGTGCAGGAGAGTGGAACTAATTGTCTAACCCTTTGATAGAGCCTTTGGGTGAATCAGCTCCCTCTGTGCTGCCTCCTAATAATATCAGTCACAAAGTTAAGAAATCATTGTGTGGCCCACTGATGCAAAGGTCAAATCAAAACCCACGCGCTGCCTCAACAATGTTCACGAGTCCTTTCAAGGTCAGATGTGCATTGTGTTAACATCTGCATTTCTCAGCTTAGAGTCTTGGAGTCATGTAGCATTTGTTTGTAAAATCTTTGCGAGGCCTTTTTAGATAGACCGTGGCATCAAGTAGCTCCTGTATCAATCTGGCTGGGTCGTGAGGGTAGGGGGCTCGCTGAGGAATGGTCAGTACTGTCCACCAGATGATGTTTGATTCAGCTGTTAGTGTCAGTCACTGACAGCACACCAGGACAAAGCCTTTGTGTAGATTCTGGGTGATGTGTGACCCAGAGGAGAGAACATCTCTACTCCCTCAAAAATTCCATCGTTAACATTCGTCATTTCCTGGTGCCAGAAAGTGAGAAAACAAGGGGTATGATTCATCAAAGGGAACTGGGCCATTTAGCCCCTTGAGTGTTCTCATATCCACTCAGAACTATATCGTAATTCTTCGAATGAGATAAAATCGGTTGAGAACTGCAACTTGGATACAAAAAAGTGAATGCGAGAGAAGGAGAAACACACTACCCATGTTCTTGTACCCCTTACCACCATTAAACCACAGGTGTCCCAAGAAATGACATGCTGAGACCAATCACTTTCTGAAATTGTGCCAAGTCAGCACAGAAAATTAGGAAGAATTGAAGAAAAATGATGGATACTTATTTCATTTTTCAGAACCTCTGGATGTCTCTTGGCACCTCGCAGCCAATGAAGTGCTTGTTGAAATGTATGTTACTATTCAGGAAACTTGGTAACCAATTTGCGCACGGCAAGGTACCATAAACAGTGATATTCTGATCATATGAAGTGATGTTAGTTGAGGGACACCTCTGTATTCCCTCAGTATTGCACTGGGAGCATCAGCCTGGATTATACTGAGTTTCTTGTGGATCTAACCCAGGAAATCAGGAAGGGTCACCAGGTTTAACCTGTTAACCCCGTTTCTCTCTCCACAGATGCTGCTAGGAACTGTTGAGCTTCTCTGTTTTCATTTCAGATTTCCAGCCTCTATGGTTCTTTGTGTTTATTTAAATCCTTCATCTTGTTGGGCTCAGTGTTAGTTTTGCCTTCCTCATGAGGCTGGGAATTGTGGACAGTGTACCCCAGCAACACAATGTTTTTTTTCCCCCATTCACAGAATGAGGGTGTCACTGACCAGGCAGCATTTATTGTCCATCCTTAATTGCCCAGATGGCAGTTAAGAGTCAACCACATTGCTGTGGATCTGGAGTCACGTGTAGGCCAGACCAGGCAGTTTCTTTCCCTCAAGGTCATTAGTGAACCAGATGGGTTTTTCCCAACAATTGCCAACGGATTCACAGTCATCACTAGATTCTTCGTTCCAGATATTTATTGAATTCAAATTCCACCATCTGCCGTGGCGGGATTCGAACTCAGGTCCCCAGAACATTATCTGATTAACAGTCCAGCAATAATACCACTACCTATGTGTGAACCATTGAGACTTTGCGGTCTAAAGCCTGACCACAGAGCCAATATTTCCTCCCTTGTCACCTGGAAAAGGCTCACTTTGATGAATTTTCAAACCAGGATTTAACTTGTTTTCAGGATGTGGGTGTCACTGATTAGCTTGGCATTCAGTGCCCATTCCTTGAGGAAGTGAGGGTAGGCTGCCTTCAGGAACTGCTGCCTTCCTTGGGATGTAGGAAGCAGCCACAGTTATGTCAGGAAGAGATCTCCCGGGGCTTCACAGAGACAGTGAAGGAGTCCCCAGTATCCAGTGGGAGTCTGTGATAATGTGGTGCCATATTCCATAAGTTAACATACAGTGAGTGTCTTTTGGCTCCGAAAGCCAAGGAATGGCATAGAGGCAATGACATGGGCTTAGTAGTCCAGACCCTTAGGCTAATGTTCTGGGACCATGAGTTCAAATCCTGTTATGGAATATGAGGACATTTGAGTTCAGTAGAAATCTGAAGCAAAGAGGTGACCTAATAGTGACAGCGAAGCCATTGTCAATTGTTGTAAAAACCCATCTGGTTCACTAATGTCCTTTAGGAAAGGAAATCTGCCCTCCTTACCTGGTCTGTCCTACATGTGACTCCTGACTCACAGCAATGTGGTTGACTCTCAACTGCCCATTGGGCAATAAATGCTGGCCTGGCTAGCAATGCCTGCAACCTGTAAATGCATTTTTTAAAGAAGCTTTATTTAAACATTAACTCTGTAAAATGCGGGCGAAAATAGGAGTTTTTGTATTAATGTGGTTCAGGTATAACACAGCCCAACTTTATTGCAGTTTCACTTTTTGAGACCCAGCTCATGTGTTATATATACAGAGAATGCTGGAGAAACTCAACAGGTCTGGCAGCATCTGGGGAGAGAGAGAAACAGAGTTAACACTTCAATTCCAATATAACTTCTAATGAATGATCCAGAAGAAGAGTCACTGGGCACAAAACATTAGCTCTGTTTCTCTCCCAACAGATGCTGCCAGACCCTCTGAGTTTCTCCAGCGCTCTCTGTGTTTGTTGCCGATTTCCAGCATCCAGAGTATTTCACTTTCAGCTACATTACAACATTGTAGCTCCATATCAGGAGAATGTGTGGTTTTGAGTAGATTATGAGATGGGTACAAATTAAAGAGATCCTTAACTTGACACAAGGGATGAAAATGCTTGCATTATCAAACTAAATCTGACACCAAACCATGTAAAGAGTATTGACACAAGTTACTGCAAGCAACATGGTCTGAGAGGTAGGTTTTGAGGACTGTCTTAAAGCGGAGGCAGGGATAGAGAGGGACAGAGGTTTATAAGACCTTAGACCATAAGATATTGGAAAAGAATTAGGCCATTCAGTCCATCGAATCTGCTCCACTATTCAATCATGGCTGATTTGTTTCTCAATGCTGTTCTCCTGCATTCTCCCTGTAACCCTTTCTAATCAGAACCTATCTACCTCTGTCTTAAATACACTTAATGACTCGCCCTCTACAGCCCTTTGAAGCAATGAGTTCCACAGAGTCACCTCCCTCTGGCTGAAGAAATTCTTCTTCATCTCTATTCTAAAGGGTTGTCCCTTCACTCTGAGGCTGTGCCCAAGTCTCTCCCACTAGTGGAAACACCTTCTCCATGTCCACTGTGTCCAGGTTCTGGGAGGGGATCCCAGAGATTTGAAACCCAGCAGTCTGCAGACATGGATTCAAATAGAGATGCTCAAGTCAGTTCAGGGTCAGGGAGAGTCAAGGCAGTCTGGAGGGATTTAAACAGCACCATGAGAAATTAAACCAGAGGCATTAGCAGCCCGGATGCAGGAAGAATGCAGTGCTGGGTGAGTGGGGCTGACAAACAAGGAACAACAGGAGGCCACTCAGCCCTTCAAGCCTGTTCCATCATTCAATAAGATCATGGCTGATCTTATTTTAAGCTCAACTCTACATTTCTGTGTACCCCCAATAATCTTACATCCTCTTAAGAATCCAGAATCTATCTCCCTCTGCCTCAGAAATATTCAAAGATTCTGCATCCACTGCCCTTTGAGGAAGGGAATTCCAAAGACTCACAATTCTCTGAGAGAAAATGTTTCCTCATATCTGCTTTAAATGGGAGCCCTCTTATTTTTAAATGGTAACCGTTAGTTTGAGACTCTCTCTCAAGAGAAAACGTCCTGTCCACATCCTGAAGAAGGGTCTAGTCCCCAAACGTCAGCTTTCCTGCTCCTCTGATGCTGCTTGGCCTGCTGTGTTCATCCAGCCCCACACCTTGTTATCTCAGATTCTCCAGCATCTGCAGTTCCTACTACCTCTGTCCACATCCACCTGGGTTGAGTCCCCTCAGGATCTCAGATGCTTCAATTCAGTCACCTGTGACTCTACAAAATTCCAGAAGCCTAGCAGAGTCAGAAGAGTTTAGATGAACTTAATTTTAGTGAACCACAAGGACGAAAGCAAAGGGTGCTCTTGCATTGATGCTCCATCTCTCCAACAGAAACATGTGTTGAACATGGAAAGAGCTCAGTCTCTGGAATGTGCACCCTTCTCAAGGGTGTGGTTTGCTGGTGGCAGGCTGTATTTAGTGGAAGATTCCAAAGCTCCCTCCTGCCTTTCAAATGTGTTTGACTTGGGAATTCTGAGCTCAGGAAACAAATTGGCATGTGTTGAAAGAGAGAACACGTATTCAAACGGCTCTTTTCCCAATTTCAAGATGTGTCAGAGTACTTTATAGTCAGTTAAGTGCTTCGTGGAGTAAATGTTGCACTATAGGAATTATGCAATCCAATCTGTGCACAGCAAGCCCCCACAAACAACAACGGGACAATAGCCAGATAATATGCTTTAGGGGATAAATATTAATCGGGTACAACAGGGAGAATTGTCCTTGGTCTTTGAGTTAGCTCCCATGGGCTCTTTCACCAAAGGGAAAGCAGGGCCTTAATTTTGTATCTCAGATCTCTGTCCATAGAGACACCAGATGCAGCAACCTCGGCTTTGTGCTTCAGCCTCTGTAGAGGGACTTGAACTCACAGCCTTCAGACTTGTAGGCAAGCAAATGCTGCCCACTGAGTCACTGTACTCCAGGGATTGTCCTTGGAGCAAAGGCTTAGCCCAGCGTCCACTTGTCCCAGCAGTCAATCGAGGGCTAGGTGCTCTTTTTCCCGAAAGAGAAGTTGACAGGGTCGAAGAGTTGCTGTTGAGACTACAAGCTGACCTCTGGTGTCAGCAGCTTAGTCAGGCCCCATTCTGAAGGAGTTTGAACACAGTGTGGAGCAAGCCCTTGTATTTATCTCGTTGCTGCACTGCCCCCGCAGACTGAATTCTCGAAATATGGTGATGAGAACGGTATGTCAAGGAGCTGCCACTGCTTACATAAACAGGAAAGCTAAGTGGTCGCTTGCTTTGCAGACTCGTCTCTGTAAACAAGACCACAATCCCAGCTCTCCGGGGGCCTGTGCTTTAGCCTGTAGCTGATAGCCAATTGTTTAGAGTGGAAAATCTAAATACATCAACACAATTCCAAACAGATGGGGGAAACTCAAATATAACATTTTCAATCAAGCTATCTTTACATTGGGGCCTTACCAAAATCCATCAGCGTTGTCCCTCTCTTCATCACACCCTCCTTGGATCAATTCTGGCACCAGTATGCTCATCCCTTGGATTTCTGCTACTCTTCAATGAAGGTTATGTAAAGAATTTACAATAACAATGGGCTTCTGAGGTTCTAAGCTAGGCTCCAATATTTTTTCATTCATGGGATGAGAGGTTAGACAGCCCTTGCCCATCCCTGTCCAGAGGGCATTTAAGAATCAACTACCTCGCTGTGTGTCTGTGTCTCATGTAGGCCTGACTGGATATCAATGGAATATTTCCGTCCCTGAAAGACGTTAGTGAGCCAGATGGGCTTCTGCAGTAATTGACAGTGACAATGTTAGACGGGATTATTAATTATTGAATTCACATTTCTCTATCTGCAACACTGGAAAACATACAGCTGCAGCAGCTGGTGAAGAAGGTAAATGGTACACCAGCCTTCATAGCGAGAGGATTCAAGTACAGGAGCAGGGATGTCTTGCTGCAATTGTACAGGACCTTGGTGAGGACACAGCTGGAGTATTGTGTGCAGTTGATCTCCTTATTTGAGGAAGGATGTTCTGGTCATGGAGGGAATGCAGCAAAGGTGTACCAGATTGATTCCTGGAATGGCAGGACTGAGGTATGAAGAGACACTGGGTTGGTGAGGACAATATTTACTAGAACTTAGAAGAAGAGAGCGCACCTCATAGGGGTGGCACGGTGGCTCAGTTGTTAGCGCTGCTGCCTCACAGCGCCAAGGACCTGGGATCGATCCCACCCTCAGGTGACTGTCTGTGTGGAGTTTGCACATTCTCCCCGTATCTGTGTGGGTTTCCTTCATGTGCTCTGGTTTCCTCCCACAGTCCAAAGATGTGCAGGCTAGGTGGATTGGCCATGCTAAATTGCCCATAGTATCCAGGGATGTGTAGATTAGGTGTGTTACGGGGGATGGGTCTGGGTGGGATGCTCTGAGGGTCGGTGTGGACTTGCTGGGCCAAAGGGCCTGTTTCCACACTGTAGGGATTCTATGATTCTGTGAAACCTGTAAGATTCTAATAGGAGTGGATAGGGTAAATACAGGAAGAATGTTCCTTGAGAGTGGGGAGTCCAGACGAGGGGTCATAGTCGAAGGATACGTATTGGTCCATTTAGGATTGAGTGCAGGAGAAATTTCTTCACCCAGAGAGTGGTGAGCCTTTGGAATTCTCTGTCACAGAAAGCAAAATTGGATGTTGGGGCTGAAGGGATCAAAGGGTACGGCAGAGAAAGCAGGAACAGGGAACTGAGTTGGATGATCATCCAGAATCTTATTGAATACTGGAATAGGTTTAATGGGCTGGATGGCCTAACTCTGCTCCCATTTTTGTTATATGTCCATGAATTTGAACCCATGTCCCTAGAATAGTAGCCTGAGACTTTGGATTACTAGTCCAGTGACATTATCACTGCACCACGCCATCGCCATGAGATGTAACTATCAGCAGCGTTCAAACCATGACTCCTGTTCGAGGCGAATGATTGTTTTATGCCAAGAAAGAGTGTTTAATGCCTGTCATCTCTGGCTAGATATGTGCCTGGAGCCTTCTAGCATACATTCGTTCATCTACCTCTGCCCCACTCCCAACACTGTTTGCCACCCTCTCACTTAAAAACACTCCCTTCCCTGTGACAGAGCACCTGCCCAGGTCCGTGATGACGTGAATAGACAGGATCATTCTCAGGTATAGCCAAAGATTCCTTGTGTCCCCCTCCGAAGTCGCCTTTGTATGGATAATAAACAAAACTATTTGAAGGAATTTTAAGGCACATTATTGTTTGCAAACATCCAAAGAGATTACTCTTGAGGTTTTGCTTGCTGCAACAATTATCCTTCAGTTTCTGGACACTAGGAGTAATGCTGGAGAGTTGGCAGCTATCTAGATAGAGGTGAAAGCTTCTGAACGGAAATGAGGAGAATGTGTGAGTGTGAGAGTGTGTGTGTGTGTGAGGGAGAGAGACTGTGTATGTGTGTGCGTGTGAGGGAGAGACAGAGTGTGTGTGTGTGAGAGAAAGAGAGAGTGTATGTTTGTGGGTGTGTGTGAGAGTGTGTGTATATGTGCACGAGAGTGTGTGAGAGTGTGTGTATGTGCGCGAGTGTGTGTGAGAGAGAGTGTGTGTATGAGTGCGAGTGTGTGTGTGTGCACGAGTGTGTGTGTGTGTGTGCATGTGTGTGTGCGAGTGTGTGTATGAGTGCGAGTATGTGAGTGTGTATGTGCACGAGTGTGTGTATGTGAGTGTATTTTGTGTGCGTGTGTGTGTTTGTGTGTGTGTGAGAGAGAGTGCATGTTTGTGTGTGTGTGTGAGAGAGAGTGCATGTTTGTGTGTGTGTGACAGAGTGTATGTTTGTGTGTGTGTATGAGAGAGTGTATGTTTGTGTGTGTGTGAGAGAGAGAGTGTGTGTGTGTGTGAGAGAGAGAGAGAGAGTGTATGTTTGTGTGTGTGTATGTTTGTGTGTGTGTGTGTGTGAGAGAGAGTGTATGTTTGTGCGTGTGAGAGAGAGTGAGTGTATGTGTGTGTGTGTGAGAGAGAGAGAGTGTATGTTTGTGTGTGTGTGTGTGTGTGAGAGAGAGAGAGAGAGTGTATGTTTGTGTGTGCGTGTGAGAGAGTGTGTGTGTGTGCATGAGAGCGCATGACCTAAAGAAGAGTATACTTGCCATGCGGGAGGGAGAGGTGCGTACAGTGATGTTTCACCGGTCAGGACAGCTACCTTACCTAGGACCCAATGAAGGGGGTTGAGTAGGCTTCCTCCACTGCATAGAGTTTGGAGTTTGGAAGAATGTGAGATAATCCTATTAAAACATGCACAGTTCTGAAGGCACTTGAGAGCGTAGACATGGAGTGGTTTCATGGACATATAAACTGATTTTTTTCCCAGCCACCATCAGTTCTGAGGAAGGGTCACTGGACCCGAAACATTAACTCTGTTTTCTCCTTCACAGACGCTGCCAGACCTGCTGAGCTTTTCCAGCAACTTGTGTTTTTGTTTTGGTTTCCACTCTGTTTAGGGAATTTACAGCACAGGGTCACGGCCACTGAAAGAGGGAATCAACCATTTAGGACTAAAATGTGAAGCGATTTCTTCAATAAAACAAAGAACTGCTGATGCTGGAGGTCTGAAACAAACAAAAACAGGAGAAGCTAGAGAAACTCAAAGGATCTGGCTGCATCTGCGGAGGGAAAGCAGAGCTAATGTTTTGAGTGCAGTGACTGTCCTTTAGAAGAGATTTCTTCATTTAGGGGTTGTTGTAAATCTGAGAATGCTCTGTCCCAGAGGGGGGACTGTGAGTTCAAGACAGAAATCACTGAATTCAGCATTATGGAGATAATGTGGAAAGGTACATCAGCAAGAGAATGTTCACCAAGATCATTACAAATGGTGGAGCAAGTTCATCAGGCCATATATTCTCCTCCTACTCCTATTTATTTGTTTTATATTCACTGGGATATGGGACGTGAAAGTCATTGGCTGGGCCAGCATTGTTTGGAACTTAGAATTTAAAATTAGCTTAATAAAGTTGCCGCTTACTGCACCATTTTAGGGACAAAGGTCCCTCGGTACAGCGTTTTCTGTTATAGGTCTTGGTTACAGTCCCTCATTGCCCTTTGAGGAGGTGATGTCAAGCTGCCTTCTTGCGTTTGAATGTTCAGTTGTTGTGTCTCCCACCCTTCAGTGTTCCACTAAATAAAAACCGAAAGAACTGCGGATGCTCTAAATCAGGAACGAAAACAGAAGTTGCTGGAAAAGCAGAGCAGGTCTGGCAGCATCTGTGGAGGTAAAAAAGAGTTAACGTTTCGGGTCTGGTTCTGAGGAAGGGTCACCGGACCTGAAACATTAGCTGTGTTTTTTTTCCTTTACCCCGTACTGGGATCTCTCTCCCCACACTGAGATTACTCTCCCCACACTCAGATCACTCTCCCCACACTGGGCTCACTCTCCCCACACTGGGCTCACTCTCCCCACACTGAGATTACTCTCCCCACACTGGGATCACTCTCCCCACACTGGGCTCACTCTCCCCATACTGGGCTCATGCTCCCCACACTGAGATTACTCTCCCCGCGCTGGGATCACGCTCCCCACACTGGGCTCACGCTCCCCACACTGAGATCACTCTCCCCGCGCTGGGATCACTCTCCCCCGCACTGGGATCAC
>JAHRHZ010000060.1:9414103-9439579 GCA_024137785.1 Ginglymostoma cirratum | reverse complement strand
ACACAGACACACACAGACACAAACACGCGCACGCACACACAGACACATACACAGACACACACAGACACATACACAGACACACACACAGACATACATATGCACACACAGACACGCGCGCACACACACACACACACGCACCCACACATACACACAGACACACACACAAACACACACGCACATACACGCACCCACACATACACACAAACACACACACATGCACCCACACATACACACAGACACACGCACATACACACAGACACAGACACACACACACACACAGACACACACACACACACCCACACACACCCACATACGCACCCCACATACACACAGATAGACAGACACACAAACACACACACACACACACACAAACACACAAACTGGCACATATACATGTGAAAGTGGACTCACACACATATACATGCATGTGCGCACACACACACACACATGCATACAACTTGACAACAATGTAGACACTCATACAGATGCACACACTGACACACAGACGCACATACGGAAGTAACCACACTGGCCGATGCATGGGCACACTCAATCACAAGCACACATAAACCCAAGTTACAAAAGGAGGCTTGACCTGAAGTGGAAGTTTGGCCATTTTAAGTCCCTTTCCCATTCTTCAGCTTGTGCTTGACATGAAGACTTGTTCTGGGACTGAGAACAACCAACCCATCAATCCAAGCAGGAGTGGGATTAGTGAAACAATTTCAGGAAAAAGTGAGAAAAGGTGATCCTAAAAGGTATTAGATACATTTTGAAAGATATTCTGTAGGAGTGAATGCTAACAACTAACACGGTTAGCTCTAACGTGGAAGTTGCTGATAATTTCTGACAGACATTATGAGTCTGTAGAGAGCAGGCTGCTCGTGTGTTGTGCGGTCTTTCAGATGTTTAATGTCCCTTCGCTGAATCAGAGATTGAAGAGGTTTATTTCCGTTGAGCATTGCCTGGCAGAATAAGGAAAAGAGTGAAGCAATTGAAGTTTTTTGGAGGGAATCAAGATCGATTTTGTCAACGTCAAAGCATTATAAATTGCTGGCTTGGTCTCATTTGGAGAATTGCATCCAATTCTGAGCACCACACTTTAGAGCGATGTCCAAAGCATTAAGAGAAAGGAGATTTATGATAACATGTCCAGGAATGAAGGATTCAGTAATTAACAGCACGTTCTCTCAATTGTTTATAATGGACTGACCATAAACTGTAGTCAGACAGCCTATACTGTAAAACCAAGTTAAAAAACCTCCTGTTAGATGTGATTTTGCTGTGAACTGATAGTAGCTAAAACATCCTGAATGTGTTCGGAACTACACCAATTAGCAATTTATGACAACATCTCCCACAAATATGGTAAATTGCCAAGGTATGTCCTGCACACAAAAAGCAGGACAAATTCAACCCGGCCAATTACTGCCTCCTCAGTCTCCTCTCAATCATCAGTAAAGTGATGGAAGGTGTCAGTAACAGAGCTATCACACAGCACCTGCTCAGCAATAACCTGCTCAGTGACACCCAGTTTGGGGTCCACCAGGGCCACTCAGCTCCAGACCTCATTACAGCCTTGGTTCAAACATGGACAAAAGAACTAAATTCCAGAGGTGAGGTGAGAGTATCAGCTCTTGATATCAAGGGAGCAATTGACCGAGTGTGGTCCACATGAGTGAAGAAAAGGAATGATCCTGAACCACATAAAGGAGGTGTTCAGTAGATGAGCAAAATGATGCATTTTAAGGAGCATGTAAAGGAGGAAGGGGAAATGGAGAGGTTTGGTGTTGGGGCTCAAGACATTTGACCTCGGTTAAAAACATCGCCACCATTGTTGGAGTGATTAAAGTCAGGGGGTCTGCCCTGGAGGAGTGCAGAAATCTCATAGGTTGTGGGGTTGGATGAGATGACAGAGATTGGGAGAGATGAGGATATGTTGATAAGACTGGAGAATTTCAAAGTCAAAACATTGTTGAACCAGAAGCCTGTTGATCAATGAACACAGGGCTAAGGAGCAGTGACACTTGGTGTAAGTTCGGGTGTAGATAAGATAGTGTTGGATGACCTTAAAGGTAATGGAAGATGGAGAATTGGAAATCGATTAAGAGGGTTTGTTGGGATTTTTCACGTCCCAAGCTGGCAAAGACATTGATGTGATTTTACGGCAGTGGAACAGCTGAGGAAGAGGTTCAAGGTGATTGTGTACAGATTAAACAAAGACTGAGGAGGTTGATGTGGAGAGTAAACATAAGCATAGATCAGTTGAACCAAATGATCTGTTTCTATGCAGTCACTTCCATCACTGTCTGGAATGACTAAGTGCTGAGACTCTTGTTTTAAGAGAGAGGTATTCATGTCAAGATTTGGGGTCCAGACAGCATAAATCTGATTCCAGATGTTCATTTTCTAACTGGACATTCCACAGGACCCAAAATAAGTTCAATATTCATACTAAACTTTAATTAACTCATGACTGACTTACAGGTCTGATCAGGATTTTATCCAAGACTGACAATATTAGTTCTAAACAAGAGTCATACTGCACTCAAGATATTAACTCTAGTTCCTTTGCCCTCAGTTGCTGCCAGAAATGTTGCAGCACTTTCTGATTTTATATGCACAGATTTTTTTGTTTTTCTGGGGCAAGGTAACGAGGCAAAGGGAGTTCGTGAGCACAGATTCAGCCAGGAACTGAATGAATGATAGGGGAGATATGAAGGGATGAATGGACTCCTTCTGTTCCTATTCATTGCCGGCTGGAAGTCAGCATTTTGTACACAGCTCCCAGGCTGTTTGCCCTTCACTAGTCTGTGCCTGTTTAAGGTTGAAGGAAATTAAACATTCATTGCAAAATCAATGGCCCACCATTCCAATGTCTGCCACTTCAGAGTCTTTTCTTTAGCTGACACATAAGCATTAGTGTGCCATTTCCAACCAGGAAAACTACAGTACAGAAAGTCAGAGCTCTTGGTGACTGGCAAGGCAGTGGATTTAAACTTTAGCTTCAATCTTTTCCCTCATGCACCTACATCTGGTTTTGAAAGGGAGCAGGGGACCGGATATTTGCAAACAAATTGGGAGGTCATCGATGCACTCTCAGGGCCAAGGCTGACAAAAGTACTTGCAGCTGTTTTCAAAGTGCTGCAAAGTTAAAATCAGCGAGCAGGACATCTCATCAGCACAAGGCAATGTGCAGAAATCTTCTCAGCTGTATGTCATCATCATCATCATTATAACTGGTGCAGAACAGATATGTGAAATTCTGACTCTCTCTACTGGCGATGGAGAAAGATCAGAGAGCTTCCTTCATCGCAACAATGACTACACTTCAAAAAGCACTTCTCTGGTTGTGTGCTGCTTTACTGTATCCTGAGGCTGTGAACATCACGATCGAAAGGAACACTACCTTCTATCTCTTTCTCCAGCTCAACATAGCCTTTTACTTCAGGCATGGCTCACCCAGATGCAATGGTTTCGTTAGATAAGAATAAAATCAGAAATTGCTGGAGAAACTCAGCAGGTCCGGCAGCATCTGTGGAGAAAGAAAGACAGAACATTTCAAGCCCGTTGTGACTCTTCTTCAAAACTGGGGCCTCCTGGGGTGTCTGAGAAGGTGCTACAGAAGTACACATTCACTCTTCTTTCTTTAAAGTGTGGAGAATGTTTGTTGGAGAGAAGTCATTGATCTACAACATAAAAGGAGGCCCTTCAGCCCATCATGTCTGTGCTGGCCATCAAGAACCTATCTATTCCAATCTAAATTTACCAGCACTTGGCCCGTAGCCTTGTGTGCTGTGGCATTTCATGTGGTCATCTCAATGCTTTGTGAATGTTATGAGGGTTTCTGCCTCTACTACCCTTTCACACTGTGAATTTCAGACTCCTACCACCCTCAAATCCACTCTAAACCTCCCACTTCTTACCTTAAAATGATACCCCCTGGCTATTGACGTCCCCAACCTCTCCATTATGGGAAAAGGTCCTAGCTGCGCCAGCTATGCTCCTTAGAATTTTGTTACCCTCACCCAGGTACATCCCTCAGCCTTCTCGGCTCTAAGCAAAACAATCCCAGTCTATCCATCTTCTGCATAAGACAACCATTCACCTGCACATCTGTCAAGTTGGTCTACTGCATCTGCTGTTCCTGATGTGGCCTCCTCTACATCGGTGAGACCAAGCGGAGACTTGGAGACTGTTTTGTAGAGCATCTGCCCTCTGTCCATGACAAACGACAACACCTTCCAGTCGCAAACCACTTGAACTCCCCTCCCACTCCCTGGGTGACATGTCCATCCTGGGCCTCCTCCAGTGTCACAATGACACCATCTGGAAACTGGAGGAGCACCACCTCATATTCCACCTTGGGAGCCTACTGCCCAATGACCTAAACATGGAATTCACCAGTTTCAAAATCTACCCCCTTCTGGCTTCATCCCATGACCAACCCTTCCTCTCATCCCCGCCTCCTTGAGCTGACACAACCTGTCCATCTTCTCTCCCACCTATCTGCCCCACCCTTCCCCCCGACCAATCCCCACCACTGCCGGACCTGCACTCACCTATCACTACCTCACCTACCATCCCCAGCCCCACCCCTCCTCTCTATTTATTTCTGAGCTCCCTTCCCCCTACCCCATTTCTGATGAAGGGTCCTGACCCGAAACATCAACTTTCCTGCTCCTCTGATGCTGCCTGGCCCGCTTTATAGTGTAGTGACCCGAACTTCAGAAAAGTCGGATGTGACTTAAATTCAAAATGTAAGGGGTTTGACGGGGTGGATGTGGAAAGGATGATTCTCTTGTGGGAGAATCTAGATGAGGGGTCACACAGTTTAAAAATAAGGGGGTGTCTGTTTAAAACAGAGATGAGGCAACAATTTTTTTTCCCTCGGGGGGTTGTGGGTCTTTGAAATTCCCTTCCTCAAAAGGCAGTGTGCAGAATATTTAAATATTTTAAGGCAACGGGAAATATATTCTTGATGACCAACAGTATGAAAGATTATTACGAAATATGCAGGAATGTAGAGTTGAGGTTAAATGAAATCAACCATGACCTTATTTAATGTGTCGCAGGCTTGAATGGGTTACATGGCCTAATCTTGTTCCCTTCTGTCAGTCAGAAATGCACACAGTACTTTCTCTGTGGTCTAACTAATGCTATATACAGCTGCATCATAAGCTCCCAGCTCTTGTATTCAGTGCCTTGATTATGAAAGGCAAATATCCCATATGCCTTTGTAACCAGCTTCTCTCCCTGTCCTGCTGCCTTCAAGGATCTATCGACATGCACACCAACGTTCCTCTGTACATCCTAGGGTCCTACTATTCAATGTGTACTCCCATCCCTTGTTGGAACGCTTTCAGAATGGTGATGGATTATGCACACCCACGGAACTGAACAGTTAACTGTGCCTGAAAAAGCAAGCTTCTGGTGAAACCGAGTTTACGCTGCAGGGTCCTGACGATCTGTTGATTGGACTGAAAGTAGCTCAGTTATTACCAGCCACTTGGCAACTTGCCTCTCACCTTCGCTGCTGCACCCAGTGGAAGGTTAATCAGTGGCAGAACTGATGTAATCTTTTGGACCATGAGTGTTATACCCAACACAAAGATTCATAACTCCTTGGGAAGGGAGAGGCAAAGTGTGTGATCCAGAGAAATTTGTGACATCATCTGTTTTATATTGGATATATCATTTCCTGCAGTTAAAATTAATGGAATACTCACAGGATTCGACTGTAGAAAACTTTATTCAGCCTCCTGTGTGTGTTTTCTTCAGTCCAGCCTTTCCTGGGTTGTAGTTGGCCTAACTCTTCAGCAGCAAGAAGAACCACCTCGGGGCGGCATGGTGGCTCAGAGGTTAGCACTGCTGCCTCACAGCGCCAGGACCTGGTAGTTGATTCCACCCACGGGTGATTGTCTGTATGGAGTTTGCACATTCTCCCTGTGTCTGTGTCGGTTTTCTTTGGGTTCTCCGGTTTCCTCCCACAGTCCAAAGATGTACAGGTTAGGTGGATTGGCCACGCTAAATTGCCCATAGGGATGTGTAGATTAGGTGGGTTATAGGGGGATGGGTCTGGGTGGGCTGCTGTGGGTTTGGTGTGGACTTGTTGGGCCGAAGGGCCTGTTTCCACACTGTAGGGATTCTATGATCACCTCTCCCTCCCTGCCCCACCCCAATGCTTAATCTCGGTTAGTGTGTGATCTCTTGTACCTCAGCCAGATCGGCCATTCTTCACAAGTGGATATTGTGTGTGTGTGTGTGTGTGTGTGTGTGTGTGTATGTGTGTGTGTGTGTGTGTATGTGTGTGTATGTAGCTGGTCCAGTTCTGTTTCTGGCCAGTGGTAGCACCCAAGCACTTGCCATTTTCTCTCTGCCTATATATTCCGTGCCTGTGCGCTTCCCTCCACTTCACCTGACGAAGGAGCTGTGCTCCAAACACTTGTGATTTTAAATAAACCAGTTAGACTATAGCTTGGTGTTGTGTGACTTCTGATTTTACCCAAATTATTATTGGTGGGGGATTTAGATGCTAATGCCATCGAGTATCAGAGGAACATACATTCAAATTTGGAGCAGAAGTAGGCCATTTGGACTCTAGCATCAGCTCTGTCATTCATTAAGATCACGGATAATCGGTTTATGTTTCAAATTCCACTCCCCACAGCCTTCAATTCCCCTGCCTAGCAAGAATCTGCACAGCTCTGCCTTAGAAATATTTAAAGACCCCAACTCCCCTGCCTTCTGAGGCACAGAGTCCCTGAGAAAACAGAAACAATCATCTCTGTTCTGAAAGGGTGATTCCCCAACATAAAACGGTGCCCCTTAGCTCTGGATTCACCCATAAGAGGAAGCATCTTTTTCACATTCACCTTATCAAGACCGTTCAGGATCTTACACACTCCAGTCAAGTCATCCCTCAATTTTCTAAACTCCAGTAGCAACGAGCCAGTCTGTCCAATCTTTCCTCATAACACAATCCGCTCATTTCAGGTATCCATCCAGTAAACCTCTTCGGAACTGCATCTATTGCATTTATGTTCTTCCTTAAATAAAGACCAAACCACCACACTGTGTTCGAGGTGTGGTCTCATCGATACCCTCTAAAACTGATACCTGTGTTCAATTCCTCTCATAAAGGAAGATGTTCAGATTCTCTCTCATCAATCATTGCTTGGCACTTGAGCAGAATAAATTCTACTTGCCACTTGTCAGCCAAGCCTGGATGTTGTCCAGATCTTGCTGCATGTGAACATGGACTGCTACAATATCGAGGAGTCACAAATGGTGCTGAACATTGTGCAATCATCGGCGAACATCCCCACTTCTGACCTTACTATGGAGGGAACGTCATTGATGAAGCACCTGAAGATGGTTGGGTCTGGGACACTACCCTGAGGAACTAAGGCTCTTCTAGTGCAGGAGTAGTGTCCCTACCCCTGAGCCAGGAGACCTGAGTTCAAATCCCAACTGCTCCAGCGGTGTGTACTAACATCTCTGAACAGGTTGATTAGGAAAATATCTGAGGAACTCCCGCAGAGTTGTCCTGGTGCCGCCCTCTGACAGTATAAACTGCTTTCCTTTGTGTAGGCATGGCTCCAATCAGCAGAGAATTTCTCTCTGATCCCTATTGACTCCGACTTGGCCACAACTCCTTGGTGCTACACTCCTGAGGCTCCAGAGGCAACCTTTGTGCTGCGTTGTGTTTCTATGTGTTTGTATGTGAGTGTATTGTTGTATGAGTATGGGTGCTCGCCAATATGTGTTTAATTGTCATGCTTTTCGCTATTAGCCACCGAAGACGACATTCTTGGATGAATCTTGTTCACTAGACTTTGGTATTGAGAATGGTCACTTATCTGAGCTGGTGGAGGTTATCACAGTCTGCTAGGCGCCTCAGCCTGAACAAAGAGAAACAAAACAGGATTGCGACGCATATTTTTAACATTTTAATAATTTACATTCGTGCCTAATTATAATTACTGTTCACCAGCCAACAGTGACTGCTGAGAAACACCATCCCAGCCAGGAGTACAGTGCTTGATGCTTGTGAATTCTGCTGCATTCTGCCAAAGGATAACTCCGCATGTTAGATTTTCAAAATGTTATATTTTAAATGCTTCGCGTTGACTGGGGCAACTTTGTCAAACGTACTTCAGTCTGTTGGGTTAGTTAACGCCTTTCAGACATTGGAAACCAAGCCCCACTATTTCCACAGTCATCACCAATGTGAAAAGATTTAGTCAAGCTATCCAAAATTCCCAGCGTACCGGACTGGTTAACTCAGGTTAAAAGAAACCACTCACTAGGTTTCTGTACTTAACCAGAAATTAACGGATTACTCCAAATAAATCATCCATAACTGATGGAAATAGGAATTGTTAATGTATAACTCTACAACTTAAACTCTACCCCTTCTTAAAGTCCCTCCTTCACAAACAGACAAACCACACAAATTCAGAGAAGGCACAGAGCTGGTAAAATAAAAGAAAGCCGAGTTCGATAGCACCAGAATGCCAGATTCAACAAATTGCTTTCCTTCTCTTCCTTTTAATTACTTTGTAGTTCTTTGCCAATGGGTTGAGGTTGTTTGCATACCAAGACTGTCTTCCATTTACCGGTTGAGCGTTCATCCTTCCTTCCGCTGTCTGTAACGGCACATTATTGCTTCCTCAGAGGAGATTTGCAGAGAAAAGTGAATGGAAGATAGCTAGCTATCACTGGGGATTTTCTGATACCTCCATACAGCGAGGAGAGAGAACTTTCTGTTTGCAGGCTAGGAGCTCCTCTGCCCGTCTAACAACACACATGCCGTATTCACCCGCTCAGGAAGCTATCAACAAATTGTGGTCGAACAGCTCTCGCCCTTCAGCTCTGTGGTATCTGCTTTTGCTCTCACTATTGCAGGGCAAAGTAACATGGCTGTGGTCAGGCCACATTTGGAATATTGTGTGCAGTTTTGGGCCCCATATCTCAGGAAGAATGTACTGGCCCTGGAGTGGGTTCATAGGAGGTTCACGAGAATAGTCCCATGAATGGAAAGTTTGAGGACTCTGGGACTAAACTTATTGGAGTTTAGAAAGATAACAGGGATCTAATCGAAACTTACAGACTACTGAATGGCCTGGACAGAGTGGATGTTGGGAAGATGCTTCCATTGGTAGGAAAGTCTCGGACCCAAGGGCACAGCCTTAGAGTAAAGGGAAGACCTTTTAGAATGGAGGTAAGGAGAAACTTCTTCATCCAGAGAGTGGCGAATCTATGGAATTCACTGCCACAGAAGGCTGTGGAGGCCAGGTCATTGAGTACATTTAAGACTGAGGTAGATAGGTTCTTGGTTATCAAGGGGATCAAGGGTTATGGGGAGAAAGCAGCAGAAAGGGGTTGAGGAACTTATCAGCCATGGTTGAATGGCAGAGCAGACTTGATGGGCCGAATGGCCTAATTTCTACTCCTATGTCTTATGGTCTTATGGTGTACATGTGGCTTTAATCCCGAAACCATCCCTGTACAGATATATGAGAAGAGTTTGAGTAGATTGGGCAGTTACGCTTTGGAGTTCAGAAGAATAAGAGGCAACCTCATTGAAACATACAATATTCTTATTCTGAGGAAGGGTCACCAGACCTGAAACGTTAACTCTGTTTTTTCCCTTCACAGATGCTGCCAGACCTGCTGAGCTTTTCCAGCAACTTCTGCTATTATTCCTGATTAACAGCATCCGCAGTTCTTTCGGTTTTTAATACACTTATTGGACTTGACAGAGGAGAGGTAGCCTCCTTTCTAAGACAAGAGGGTATAATCTCAGAGAAAGAGGAGTTCATTTAAGACAAAGACGAGGGAGAATTTCTTCTCTGAGAAGGTAGTGAATCTGTGTAATTCTTTACTGCAGAGTGCTGTTGAGGCTGGGTCACCAAGTATTTGAGGCTGAGCTAGATGGATTTTTAATCAGGAAGGGAATCAAGGATTATAGGGAAAAATCAGGAATGTGGAGTTGAGGATTGTCAGATTAGTCATGATTTCACTGAATGGCAGCGCAGACTCGATGGGCTGAATGGCCTACTTCTGCCGTGTGTCTGATGGTCCTACTGTTCTCATCCCCGCTGCTGCTTTCCCATTGATCCTGTAAATGACGAGGGTCTTTATTTAGCATTCAGATTGGTTAACTATTGAGAGGGTCACAGCGAAGTGTCTGGTTTTGCTTTGAATTGGAGCCCTGGAATTATTTCCATCAACCTGAGAGGGAATGTGGGGTCCTCAGTGTAATGTTTCATCTCAAAGGCAGCACCTCTGACAGTTCAGCACTCCCACGATCTGGCACAGTGTGTTAGTTATGGATATGGGCTTAGCTCCTTTGACGGGACTTGAACCCACAATCAGTGATGCAGAGGAGTGACTGCTACCACTCTGAACGAGGTCCAAGAAACAAGACCAATAAAAATCATTCAAAAGGCAAAGGACTACGGATGCTGTAAATCTAAAGTATAAACACCAAATGCTGGAATTACTCAGCCAGAGAGACAGCTGTATGGTGAGAAACAGCATTAATATTACAGGCAGTGAACTTTCACCAGCTCCTGATACAAGGTCATTGAGCTGGAATTTTAATTCTGTTTCTGTATCCAATGAAAGCCCAGTTGAAACCAGACAGAATTACGTAATATTTAACTTTTAACAATCACACGTTAATGACTGGTATGGATTAGGATCTGTTCTAGAGTATGTGCTGATAATTCAGAATGTTAGTCCATTGATATAATACAGGGCAGCCTCTAAGCACCCGTTAGTGAAGAATGGAACAAAACTTGGCAGCAGTTTATCGGATTGGCAAGCATTCCCTTGGAGATTTTATTTAAATTGCAGCAAAACAGGGATCAGAGTAATTTGGAACTGGCTTGAACTCAGTGTTGGAAACACTGAGTTTTTGACTTTGATCCAGGTAATGATTTTTTTAAAAGAAGTTACATTCTGGATAAAGGGGGGATGCAGCAGAACTTTATTACGCTCACATTGGTTTTTATAACTAGCAAATGTAAGCTTTATGTGCTTATTTTAAATTTATTCATTTATCAGGGTGCACCAGCATTTATTGCCTGTCCCTAGTTGCCCCTTGAGAAGGTGGGGGTGAGCTGCCTTCTTGAAACGCTGCAGTCCATGTGCTGTAGGTTGACCCACAATGTCCTTCAGGAGGGAATTCCAGGACTTTGACCCAGCAACACTAAAGGAACAGTGATAGATTTCCAAGTCAGGTTGGTGAGTGACTTGGAGGGGGACTTGCAGGGTGTGGTGTTCCTGTGTATGTGCTGCCCTTGTCCTTCTAGATTTTGGAGGACATTGGTTTGGACGGTGCTGTCAATGGAGACTCGATGAGTTGCTGCAGCACATCTTGTAGATGTTACACACTGCTGCTACTGAGCATCAGTGGTGGAGGGAGTGAACGTTGGAAGTGGTGGATGTGGTGCCAGTCAAGCGGGTTGCTTTGTCCTCAATGTTGCTAAGCTTCTTGAGTGTTATTGGAACTGCCGTATTGGCGTCTTTGGGAACTGGTTAGGGAACTGCTTCCAGAAGTGTTGTTTGGTTTGCCTTACTGTGCTCTCTTTTCTGTTTCTTTATTTGCCCATGGGGCATAGCTAGCCCTGGCTAGGCCAGGATTTATTGCCCATTCCTATTTGTCCTTGAAAAGGTGGTGGTGAGCTGCCTTCTTGAACTGCCGCAGTCCATATGTTGTAGGGAGACCCACAATAGCCTGAGGGAGGGCCTTTCATCCAGAAGCTGATGAGGCCATCATTGGCCGAGGTGTCTAATTCTCACTTAGGACCTTATACATAATAGACATGTGAGAAGTCCCAGGTTCAAATCCTGCACAAGACCTGGTTTCTTGCCTTCAGTTTTGGGCAGAAAATGGGCCTCATCTTACACCATTTTGCTATTGATCTCAATAAAGGTTGGCACACTGATAAGGCGAAGTCTGTGGGGAAGCTACGGAAGTGATTGCTGGGCCCTTTGCTGAGATATTTGTATCATTGATAGCCAAGGGTGAGGTGCGGGAAGACTGGAGCTTGGCTAATGTGGTGCCACTATTTAAGAAAGGTGGTAAGGAAAAGCCAGGGAACTATAGACCAGTGAGCCTGACATCGGTGATGGGCAAGTTATTGGAGGGAATCCTGAGGGACAGGATTTACATGTGTTTGGAAAGGCAAGGATTGATTAGGGATAGTCAACATGGCTTTGTGCATGGGAAATTGTGTCTCACTAACTTAGCCGAATACTTTTGAAGACATAACAAGAAGGATTGATGAGAGCAGAGCGGTGCACGTGATCTATAGGGACTTCAGTAAGGCGTTTGACAAGGTTCCTCATGGCAAACTGGTTAGCAAGGTTAGATCACATGGAATACAGGGAGAACTAGCCATTTGGATATAGAACAGGCTCAAAGGTAGCGGGCAGAGGGTGGTGGTGGGAGGGTTGTTTTTCAGACTGGAGGCCTGTGACCAGCAGTGTGCCACAAGGATCGGTGCTGGGTCCACTGCTTGTCATCATTTATATAAATGATTTGGAAGTGAACATAGGAGGTATGGTTAGTAAGTTTGCAGATGACACCAAAATTGGAGGTGTTGAGAAAGTGAAAAAGCTTACCTCAGAGTACAATGGGATCTTGATCAGATGGACCAATGGGTCGAGGAGTGGCAGATGGAGTTTAATTTAGAGAAATGTGAGGTGCTGCATTTTGGAAAGGCAAATCAGGGCATGAATGGTAAGGTCCTGGCAAGTGTTGGCAAACAAAGAGGCCTTGGAGTGCGGGTTCATAGTTCCTTGAAAGTGGAGTTGCAGGTAGACAGGACAGTGAAAAAGGCATTTGGTACACTTGCCTTTATTGGTGAGTGCTTTGAGTACAGGAGCTGGAAGGTCATGTTGTGGCTGTAGCGGACATTGGCTAGGCCACTTTTGGAATACTGTGTGCAATTCTGGTCTCCTGCTATAGGAAGGATGTTGTAAAACTAGAAAGGGTTCAGAAAAGATTTACAAGGATGTTGTCAGGATTGGAGGGTTTGAGCTACAGGAAGAGGCCGAAGAGGCTGGGGCTATTTTCCCTGGAGCGTTGGAGGCTGAGGGCTGACCTTATTGAGGTTTTTAAAATCATGAGGGGCATGGATAGGGTAAATAGACAAGGTCGTTTCCTTGATGTGGGCCAGGCCAAAACTAGAGGGCATAGGTTTAAGGCGGGAGGAGAAAGGTTAAAAGGGACTTAAGGGGCAACTTTTGCCTCAGAGGGTGGTGCATGTATGGAATGAGCTGCCTGAGGAAGTGGTGGAGGCTGGTAGGATTACAAAATTGAAAAGGCATGTGGATGGGGACATGAATAGGAAGGGTTTAGAGGGATATGGGCCAAATGGTGGCAAATGGGACTAGATTTCTTTAGGATATCTGGTTGGCCATGGACAAGCTGTACCAAAGGATCTGTTTCTGTGTTGTACATGTCTATGACACTATTTGTTCATCATCCCTGCCAGCTGAGCCTCGGCCTGACCTTGTCAGGGAATATTTGAAGATCTCAAACCTGAGACTCACGTGATAGTTTACCGTGCAGCAGCTATACCCTTGCTCCTGTAGACTTTGGAGACATGGATTATCTATAGCAGGCCCCTCAAAGCAATGGAGAAGCAACAGCAGCGTGATTCTCCATGTCTGAAGGCAAAAAACAGCAATGTCCTGTCCATGCTGCAAGCCCATTTGAAGCCAGCTCCACTGGGAGCATCATGTCTAATACCTCACACCAGATTCCCAAAGCACCTCCTGTAGCAGAACTCAGTTGCGGTTGAGTCTCCCAGGACATAGTGGAAAGATGTCAGGGATACCTTCAAATCTTCCCTGGAGAGGTCAAAGTTCCTCAGTCACAGGTAGGAGTCCTTCACCCACAAACGGTTCAAGTAGAGGAAGCTCATTCAGAAAGGTGCTGAATATATCGAGAAACTTTGTTGCAAATGTGCAAAGATGGTGAAGACATTGGAGGGGAAGGTACAAATCTCCAAACGAGCTGACTACACAACATTTCAAACACCAGTTATCCACACCAGGCATTGGGCTTGTCAACTGTCTCAGCACCTAATGAACCAGATTGAAAGCAAGTCATTCTTAATGCTGAGGGATGATATGTAGTTCTACATAACTGACAAACAGTGATCAAGGTGATAACCAGAGCTCAGCAGATCATCAACCTGCCTCACTTTGTCTGTTTATGCGACTGTTTCTCCCCTTTCACATCTGAATTTGGCAGTTTCTCAGGGACTGTTTTGGTTAGCCGATGCTTGTGTTTTCCTTTTATCTGTAACAGGATCCCAGTAGTCTCACTGTTCTAGAGATAACATCAACATAAGGACCTGTGTAAGGCACACTGTACTGAGATGACTGACTGCTGGATTTGCCAATGTTTCATACACTTTCAAGAAGGCGATTCACCACCATCTTCTCCAGAGGGCAATTGGGGATGAGCAGTATGCGCTGACCCAGCTAGTGACGCCCATGTCCCAGTAATGAACAAAGAAACATCCCTACTCTGCAGTGGCTTGGTACCTTCTGATCATTTGCTAGGGATCTAAGTCCACTTGGTCTTTGTTTCCACAGACACCAGACATCCTCTGGGTGGTCTGAGAATTGCAGAATCTTTCAGGATAAGAAGACAAAAGACATAGTTTTAGTCGTAGGCCGTTCAGTCCGTTGAGTCTGCTCTACCATTCAGTGAGATCATGGCTGATCTGATCATCCTCAAATCCACTTTCCTGCCCTTTTCCCAAACCCCTTGATCTGTTTCCTGATTCAAACAAAATCCATCTATCTCAGTCTGTCAGCGTCCTGAAAGTTTGTCAAGCTACAAATGGATCCTCATTTGAACTGATGACTTGTCTGTCTTCCTTCTGAATGGAGGCCCCTGCTCAGCCTCTCCAGCAGTTGGATCTGGGAGTAAACTGCTGATTCAAGTATGTGGTATGAGCCTTGAGCTGACGGATTTGTGACCTGAAGAAGATAGGGTGCTGCCGGCTGAGTGTGGGCCCCTAAACTGGGAAATCCGAGGACACATTAGGCATTTTGAGTCCATGATTGACTCAGACATGACCCTGCTTTCAAACAAGGCAAAAGACATTCGTAAAAGTCAAAAAGTGAGTATTTGTGGGAGATGATTGCACTGAGAGAGTGTGTATTGGAAAACATAGCTCATTGCAACACGAGTTTAATAGCCATCTCGTACCCATCACATGATGTGGATGGTAAATGTCACAGGGCAGCAGCTCATTAACAGTTAATCCAACTGAATAGCTTTTGAAGCCAACACAATTATCTCAGACACATTTCACAGGCGCACTTTGAAAGCGTTTGTGTCTATAATCTCTCGGCCTCTTTGCAGTCACTTCCATCTCAGGCTGTCACACAGGATCAACATGCATTCCACCTGCACACAAAGGCCGGTTTCATCTGTACAAATACAAGACTGTGTAGAAACAGGAAAAAGCCTGTGAGCCTGAGATTGATACCACCTACTCATTTGCACCCTTATCTTGTAATCCCATCGACCCATGTTCTCTCCATATCCCTCTATCCCATTTCCTCCCCATATTCCTCTATCCCACTTTCTCCCCATATCCCTCCAACCCACCTTCTCCCCCTATCCCTCTATCTCACTTTCTCCTCATATCTCTCCAACCCACCTTCTCCCCCATCCCACTTTCTCCCCATATCCCTCGATCCCACCTTCTCCCCATATCCCTCAATCTGCCTCCCCACCTTCAATGGAAGTTGCGGGCTGAGTTCAGAGAGCATTGAACTTGTCCCGCTCAGACCTTGGTCTCATGTTCTTATTTCACTCCCTAAAGCTCTTCTCTCCTTGTAACCACTTCTTAAAGTTACCTCTTTCATCAAATATTTGGTGGTTGCTTCTCCAGTCTGCACCTTTGGTTTGGTGTTTAAATATTGATCACAATGTTTGAAGCACTTTGAAGATTTGTCCCTATCTCAGGGACCCTGTGAAAATGTGATTGTCATGTGAGCTGATTTACCTGTTGAGGCTGTACCCATGAAAGAATGACAAGTTGTGAAGCTGGAACACTGCCAGGTTAATGTGAACCCCTCCATGGTGTCACCATATCATCTCTGAGAGACTCGCACAACTCAAAAAATAATTTGAATCTGGTGACAGATTTAAAAGCGATGTAGGGATAGTCTGACCACACCATCTGTCTCCCTGCATTAAAAAAAATGATACCTCCTAAATTATGTACCAAATGAGTGTAAATGATTCCCCCCGGTGAGATTGCTGAATGAAGCCGACTCAGACAGAATAGAAGTTAACATTCCCAGAATTAGTCTCAGGATCCACAATAGCCAAGCTGGACAAAGGAAAGGATCCCAATTAGGATGATAAACTACAGGAGCAGAATTAGGCCATTCAGCCCATTGAGTCTGTTCCACCATTCGATATCTTTCTCAACCCCATTCTCCTGCCTTCTCCCTGACCCCCTTACCAATCAAGTATCTATCCATCTCTGCCTTAAGTTCACTCAATGACTTGCCCTCCACAGCCCTCTGAAGCAATGAGTTCCATAGATTCACCACCCTCTGGCTGAAGAAATTCCTCCTCATCTCAGTTTTAAAGGACTGTCCCTTCAGCCTGAGGCTGTGCTCTCACGTCCTAGCCTCTCTTCCTAGTGGAAACATTTTCCCTATTCAGGTCTCTCTGTGTTCTGTAAGTTTCAATCAGATCCCCCTCATCCTTCGAAACTCAATTGATGATAGACCCAGAGTCCACAACTACTCCTCATATGACAAGCCCTTCATCCCCAGGATGATTCTTGTAAACCTCCTCTTGACCCCCTCCATCTCCAGCATATCCTTCCTTAGATATGGGGCCCAGAACTGCTCACAATGTTCCAAATGTGGTCTGACCAGAGCCTTATACAGCCTCAGCAGTACATCAATGCTCTTGTATTCAAGCCCTCTCAAAATGAGTGCTAACATTGCATGTGCCCACCTAACTGCCAACTGAACCTGTACGTTAACCTTAAGACAATTCTGAACTCGGGCTCCCAAGCCGCTTTGTTCTTCAGATCTCCAAAGCCTTTCCCCATTTCAAAAATAGTCTATGCCTCTATTCTTTTAACCAAAATGTATAACATCACACTTTCCCACACTGTATTCCATCTGTCACTTCTTTGCCCACTCTCCCAGCCTGTCCAAATCTTTCTGCAGCCTCCCCACTTCCTCAACACTACCTGTCCCTCCACCTATCTTTGTGTCACTCAGCAATCCCAGGAACCGAGTCAGAATACTAATGAAATGCTGGCCTTTATGTCTAGAAGAATGGAGTGTACGAATGCAGAAATTATGCTGCAGCTATGCAAAACTCTAGTTAGATTTTACTGGGTGCACTGGGAACAGATCTGGGCGCCACGCCTTAGGAAGGATAGATAGGCCTTGGAGGGAGAACAGTGTAGGTTTACAAGATGATACCTTAACTTCAGGGATTATGTTATGAGGGGAGATTATACAAATTTGGCCTGTTTTCTTTAGCATTTAGAAGGTAAAAAGGGATGATCTGTTTGAAGTCTTCAAGACATTAACAGGAAAAGATTGGTTGGGGATTCTAGAACTAGGGGGTATAATCTGAGAATTAGGACCAGATCATTCAGGAGAGATGTTAGGAAGCACTTCTACATACAGAAGGTGGTAGATGTTTGGAACTCTTTCCACAAACAGCAGTGGATGCTGATCAGTTGTTAGTTTTAATTCTAACATAGATATCTTAGCTGAGGTCGTTGACTTGCTGGCCGAGCTGGCTGGTTATCGTACAGACATTTTGTCACCATGCTGGGTGACATCATCAATGCAGCCTCCGATGAAACGATGTTTTTCTACTCCACTTGGAACTTATACTGTCCGTCTGTTAAATTGGGTTCTGTCATTTCCGGTTCTGTTCTGCATGGGTTTGTATGTGGGGACTAATTCCACATGTTTCTTGATTACATTAGGGGTTGAAAACCAGGTCTCTAGGAATTCCTGTGCATGTCTGTGGTTGGCTTGAGCCAGGATGGTCACATTGTCCCAGTTAAATTGATGGCCTTTATTGTCCGAGTGCATTGAGATGAGGGAAAGTTCGTTGTGTCATTTTGTTGTTCATGTATCCTGAAGGTTAGTTTTCAAGGGATAACCTTATAGAGGTTTAGAAAATCGTGATGGGCATGGACAGGGTAAATAGAAAAGTTCTTTACCCTGAGGTGGGGGAGTCCAAAACTAGAGGGTATAGGCTTAAGGTGGGAGGAGAAAGATATAAAAGGGACCTGAGAAGCAACTTTTTCATGCAGAGGGCAGTGCGTGTATAGAATGAGCTGCCAGAGGAAGCGTTGGAGTCTGGTACAATTACAACATTTAAAAGGCATCTGGATAGGTATTTGAATAGGAAGAGTTCGGAGGCATATGCACCAAATGCTGGAAAATGGGACTAGATTTATTTAGGATATATAGCTAGCATAGATGAGTTGGACCGAAGGGTCAGTTTCCATGCTGTTTATCTCTATGATTCAATCACCGTATGATATGCCCCATATGAAGTCAAGCCAGAGATCAGCCACGATCCCATGAAATGGCAGAACAGGCTCAAGGGGCTGAATGGCTTACCCCCTGCTCCTAGGTCTTATATTCTTTTGAACTGGAATCACAGAATTGTTACTGCACAGAAGGAGGCCATTCAGTCCATCATGCCAGAACTATTCTATTACCCAGTGCCAATCTCCTGCTTTTTCCCCATTTTCCTGCATTGTATTTCAATCCAAATAACCATCCAATGCCCCTCGTCAATGCCTCAATTGAACCTGCCTCCACTATATCTCCAGGCATTCCAGACCCTAACTACTTGTTGTGTGAAAATGTTTTCTTCTCACATCACCCTTGATACTTTTACACATCACTTTAAATATATGTCCCTCACATTCCTCTTTCTTTCACAAGCAAGGATACTTTCTCCCGATTTAGGCTACCCTTTCAGTATTTCAAAGCTCTTTTCGTTCAGTTCGTCCCGGAGCCTCCTCTTCTCTTGAGTCTCCTGGTGATCACTGTCGGGTTCAAGACTGTTTCTGGATGGATTTTGCTTTTCTGGTCATTCCCAGTGAAGGACAACCAATCCAAGAGGAGAACAGACACTTCATGTGCGATTGGTTCCTTGTGGCCGTAGCAACATTTAACCAATCAAGCATTTCCCTGCAACATTTGAATCAATTTGGCTTTGATTGGCGAAGTTTGTCTGTCACACAAACAGCTGGTAATTAGAAAGCTTAGATGCCAAGGAACTCTTGTGTAGGTAGTTGAGACACAGAAATGTGAAAAAAGATGTGTATCTTTTAAAAAAAAAACTAAATGAGACTGAAACCTTGAGTTTGTTGTGTGGCTAACACAAGACTGCTTGTAGCTGCATAGTTGGGTCAGCAATGTTGGCGTTATTGGGATTTTAATGAGAGCGTTTATCCATTTATTTTGCACTGTGTTGGAATATCTGACGAATATCACAAAATGCTAGTATCATCACCAATTGCACTCTCCAGACTTAACTTCAGAATGGTGGCGCAGAGACAGAAAGGAAAATTAAAAGGGGGCAAACAACAGAAGTTGCTGGAAAAGCTCAGCAGGTCTGGCAGCATCTGTGAAGAGAAATCTGAAAGTGAGGAAGGGTCACCAGACCCAAAACATTAATTCTGATTTTTCTCCCAAATGCTGCCAAACATGCTGAGCTTTTCCAGCAACTTCTGTTTTTGTTCCTGCTTTACAGCATCCACAGTTCTTTCAGTTTTTAAAATTAAAAGGGGATTGCTGTGGCAGTCAGTGAGCATTCAGGCACATTATTGAGTGTAAAGAGCTATGTGACACCTTTTAGTAATGGCTGGTGGTATATAAGTGCAAGGCTTCCAGCTGTGGAAAAAAGAGATTCCTTCAAGAAGTCACAAAGAATCACAGGATCATATGGCATAGCAAAGGCAATGGCCTAGTGGCGTTATTGCTGGGCGGTAAGTCTGGAAAACCCCAATAATATTGTGGAAACCCAGGTTCAAGGCCCCCTGTGGTAGTTGGTGAAATTTGAATTCAGTAAAAATCTGGAATTAAGAGTCTAATGATGACCATGTTCCCATTGTTGGGAAAAATATCCTGCTTTGGTTCATTAATGTCTTTCAGGGAAGGAAATTGCCATCCTGAAATGTGGAGATACTGAGGTGGGCAAGATCAAAATTTACACGACACTAGATTATGGTCTAACAGATTTATTTAAAATCAAGCTGTGGTGAGTGGTGCTATGGAAGCTTGTGATTTCAAGTAAACCTATTGGACTATAACCTGGTGTTGTGTGGTTTTTGACCTTATCCATTCTGGCCTATATGTGAGTCCAAACCCACAGCAATACGATTGGCTCTTACCTGCTTTCTGGGGAATGCTGGCCTGACCAGCATAACGTCATGCTGTGAATAAATAAAAAGAGACCCTTCAGCCCATCAATAGGTGAAGTAAAGAGCCTGCACTGCTAGAGCACCTTCCACAACTTCAGTATGCCTCCAAGATAGTAGGAACTGCCGATGCTGGAGGATCTGATATAACACGGTGTAGAGCTGGATGAACACAGCAGGCCAAGCAACATCAGAGAAGCAGGAAAGCTGATGTCGCAGGTCTAGATCCTTCTTCAGAAGGCAGCTCACCACCACCTTCTCCCATCCCTAGTTGCCCTTGAGAAGGTGGTGGTGAGCTGCCTTCAGAAGTGTCTAGGCCTGAAACGTCAGCTTTCCTGCTTCTCTGACGCTGCTTGGCCTGCCGTGTTCATCCAGCTCTACACCTTGTTATTTCAGTACGTCTCCATAGTGTTTTGAGAGGTGGTGAAGTATTTTTGAATTGTTATGTCACAGGAAGAGGCCATTTGGCCCATTGCATCTGTACCTGCTCTCCAAATGAACAGCTCTCTGAGGGCCAGTGTCCTGATTTCTCCCCATAAGCCTGAACATTCTTCCTTTTCTGATAATAATCCAGATAAGGCCTTGATTGACGATGCCTCCATGGCACTGTCGACAGTGCATTCCAGGCCCCGACCACTTACTATGTAAAAACCTTTATCCTCCAGTCACCATTGTGTTAAATCTGTGCTATCTTGTCCTTGTTCCTTCAACCAATGGAGACAGTGTTTCCCTATTTACTCTGTCTTAACCCCACATCATTTGGAATGTCGCTGTTGTAAAGTGAGAGACATAGCAGGCAATTTCTGCACAGCAAGCTTCCACAGACACCAATGACCTTACTTAGCTCATTTTTATCATTGTGATGTTGGTTGAGAGATGAATATTGGCCAAGACACTGGATAGAATTCCATGCTGTTCATTCTGATACAGAGAGAGCACTGGGATCTTTACTATCTGTCAAAGAGGGAATCTAAAACCTCACTGTAATGTCACTGAATGACGGCATTTCTTCAGTATCACACTGGATTGTGCTACCCATGTCTCGGCAATGGGAATTGGTCCTTTGATCTCTGGTCTGGGGGACACTAATACATGACTCCATATGCAGCTGATGCACAGGCATGAAACATTGTTTTTTTTATTCATTTGTGAGACATGGAAATTTCTGGCTGGGCCAACATTTTTATTGCTCATCTCTAGATGCCCTTGAGAAGGTGGTGATGAGCTGCTTTCTTGAACTGCTGTAGTCCTCCTGCTGTGGGTTGACCCACAATGCCCTTAGGGAGGGGATTCCAGGATTTTGATGCAATGACAGTGAAGGAACAGCAATATAATTCCAATTCAGTGGCTTGGAGGGGAACTTGCAGGTGGTAGTGTTCTCATGTATCTGCTGCCCTTGTCCTTCGGGATGTTGGAGGACATGAGTTTGGAAGTTGCTGTCAAAGAAGCATTAGTAAATTTCTGCAGTGCGTCTTGTGAATGGTACACACTGCTACTGAGCGTTGGTGGTGGAGGGAGTGGACGCTTGGGGATGTGCTGCCAGTCATGTGGGCTGCTTTGGCCTGGATGGTGTCAAGCTTCTTGAGTGTTGTTGGGGCTGCACTCATCCAGGCAAGTGGGGAGTATTCCATTATATTCCTGATTTGTGCCTTGTAGACGGCGGACAGGATCTGGGGAGTCAGGAGGTGAGTTACCTGCCATAGTATTCATAGCCTTTGACCTGCTTTTGTAGCCACTGTGTTTATGTGGCAAGTCCAGTTGAGCTTCTGATCAATGGTAACCCCAAGAATGTATATAGTGGGGGATTCAGTGATGGTAATACCAATGAATGTCAAGGGGCAGTGGTTAGATTGTCTCTTATTGGAGATGGTCATAGCATGACATTGTTCTACTTCTGTGGCTCTTGGAGGTGTCTTAAAACTCTGTACTAGCATTGTCAATCTCTTGCAAAGCTCCATCCCTGAGTTTAATTATTCTCTTTCACTCTGCGGCATAATCTGCTGGAGGCATTTTCTGTTCTTTAACATTTAGTTCAGCTGGAAACCTGAGTCACATCTCTTCCTGGCTAATTGTGTTGCTCCCTCCTCCTTTTTCCAAATGTTTAGATGAGTTGAGTGTTTGACCTGGTTTGCGATACATAATTATGTTGTTGGATTGACAGAGTTGGAAGTTGCAATGCAGCTTGTCTAATACTGTATGTTCAGTTCTTAAGTACCAGGTAACTGTACAACACTTCAGAAGTTCAGCATGATTTTCAGCCAATTGTTTAACTCACTAGTGGAAATGAAATGAATGTAAATTCTACATAGTCTGTTCTTATCAATGACCCCAGTGAGGGTTTTTGTAATTGCCAGAATTATTTTTCTCCCCAGCTCAGTAACTGGATTTACTGTTCGACCGGGAGAGAGAGAAAAAGACAGAGACAGCAAGATACAGGGACAGACAGACAGAGACAGAGAGAGACATGGATAGAGGGAGAGGACTGGAAAATGTCTAAGGGAATGTCCCTGTTTCAGAAGGGAAGGAGGTAGAAGACAGAAAACTGTACGCTGGTTTGTCTGACCTTGGTCACTAGTAAGATTTTAGAATCTATTATTAAGGCTAAGATTGCAGAGTACTTGGAAGTATCTGGTAAAATAGAGTGGAGTTGGCATGGTCATAGCCAATGGTCATGAGCTATTTGAATTTCCAGAAGGCCATTGACAAGGTGCCGCACAGGAGGCTGCTAAATAAGATAGGAGCCTATGGTGATAGGAACAAGGTATTGGCATAGATAGAGGGTTGGCTGACTGGCAGAAGGTAGACAGTAGGGATAAAGGTGTCTTTTTCAGGATGGCAGCCAGTGGCTAGTAGAGTTCTGCAGCGGTCAGTGTTAGGGCCACAACTATTCACATTATACATTAATGATCAGACAAAGGAACTGAGAGCATTGTTGCTAAGTTTGCAGGTGACGCAAAGCAAGGTGGTGTTGAGGAGGCAGAGAGGCTGCAGAAGGGCTTGGACAGGTTAGAAGAGTGGGCAAAGAAATAACAGGTGGAATACAATGTGGGCAAGTGTGTGTTCATACACCTGGGTAGGTAGAGGTATAGACAAGTTTCTAAATGGAGAAAGATTTCAGAAATTTGAAATGCAAAGGGACATGGGAGCCCTTGTTCAGGATTCTCTTAAGATTAACATGCAGCTTCAGTTGGCACTTAGGAAGGCAAGTGTAATGTCAGCATTCATTTCAAGAGGGTTAGAATACAAGAGCATAGATGTACTGCTGAGGCTGTGTAAGGCTTTGGTCAGACTGCATTTGGAACATTGTGAGCAGTTCTGGGCCCCATATCTAAGGAAGGACGTGCTGGAGTTGGAGGCGATCCAGAGAAGGTTTACAAGAATGGTCCCGGGGTTGAAGGGATTGACATGTGATGAGTGTTTCAGGACTCTGGATCAGCACTGGATAGAGTTTAGAAGGATTGGATGGTTCTCATTGCAGAATACTAAGCGGCCTGGATAAAGTGGATGTGGACAGATGTTTCCAAGAACAGGAGAGACCAGTGTGAAAGAGAGCAACAGAGAAACAGAGCAGCAGAGGGAGAAAAGAACGTCTACTTTTAGATATGATTCTGTGATTATACACAACTCGCTCAAAAATCCTGACTGGGCTAATATCCAGACAATTGTAACATAATAAAGCGGGCTTGTGACATTTAGACTTGCTGGATGTGAGATATATGCATGTCTCTGATTCTCTGCCCACAAAGGGAATATGATCAAACTTTAATGACCCAGGACCTCGGGGACTTCCTGTTGTCTTCTCCATGATGTCTCCTCAGCCGATCAGAATCGACTTGTCAACCAATCAGTGTCTTTTCTCCTGCAGAGTAAATTATTATCTTCATATGAAAGTTGGCATTCTTGTGTTTGTCCTGAGCCATCAGCACCGTTGCATTGCATTAGAACCTCCACATAGAGTGCGAGCAATAGAGACCGTAAGGGCAAGGCGCTGATGTGCAAGAAAAGGGGTGAAAAATGCAGAGACAAAGAGAGGGATATTGTTTGAGAGAGACAGACAGATCCACAATGACAGCGTCACAGAGGGGACATGTGCAATAGCTTAACAGCTGACTTCAACACTGAGGGAATTTGGAAAGCCAAACGCAATCCACAAGAAGACATTGTGTGAAAAACCCGAGGGACAAGATTGACTTGGAGCTCCTGAGTAGGTCATGGGCAATCCTAAAACTTAAATCATTAATTCTACAGCAGGATCCCTATGAGGAGGCAATGACATATTTTTATTGTCTCTGTATTAGTAATTCAGAAGCCTGGGTAATATCTCACTCAACAGCCAATTTATGTGCAGTAAGATCCTTCTGTCATGGGATAATCTTGATTCTCATTTAGCAAGGAGGGTCTGGATTACCAGTCTAGTCACATCAGTCACCACTAGAGTGAGAGACCTGTACCACACCACCTTTCGTAACCTATATTCCAGAATGACGACACCACTTCAGGTGGAATCAAGCTATTTTGTAACTTTGTGGGATTTTCAGAACATCAATCAGCAAAGGGGAAAGGCTGTTCCATTGTCTATACTTGGAATTTTACAAGGTCAGTATGACCAGAGGCTGGACTGGGTGAAGCTGTTATTACACATTCTATACATTTGGAGTGTTGTTCAACTTGTCTGTTCTACCGTACTTTGTGCAAGTTCCCCTCATTCTGTTTTCACATCCATTAGACTCAGAAGAGAACCACTACCTCCTCTCATTAAATCATACTGTCTATGACACACTGTTTGTAGTTTTACTTTGCATTTTACACACTGGGTGCATAACATATTCACAGTTCTTAACAGTGGAGTACAGTATCATCAGAGACAGACCTGTCACTGTATAACACTGGGATACAGTACTGGTGGGGACAGGTCTGTCACTGTATAACACTGGGGTACAGTATTGGTGGGTCAGGTCTGTCACTGTGTAACACTGGGGTACAGTACTGGTGGGGACAG